>JAJPUD010009477.1:0-20676 GCA_023553655.1 Myrmecobius fasciatus
TGAAAAATCTATGAAATTAAAACCTAATAATTATGGACTTGGAAGGATATCATCTAAACATGAGGGATTTGAAGGTTGTCTGAAGATTTGCTTTTGAAACTGTGTGATCTTAAATAGCTACCTATGCGATCCTAAATCACCCAGTCTTTTAATCTCTTTAATATTTACTTCCTCATTTGTAAAATGATCTCTAAGCCACTTTGCAATTATCTCTGTTAAATACCCTCTCATTAGATTCAGATTATAATAGGCTTTCAGGTCCATAGATGTAAAGCAAGAAGGGTCCTTCTGCCCCTTTCGGTGTGCTTCCTCCTCCATGATCTTAAGACTTCAGCCACCATTATTCTTCCAGTGCTTTCTCCCACCAATGCCACAAATGAGTATTCCCACATTTATTTCCTAGTACTAGCAACTTGATAATGTCCAAACACTTTTAAGTCCAGGCCAATTTTCATCAACATCATATGGTTCCCTTGATCCCACAATGAGGAACCAAAGAGTAAACAAATTGAAATTAGAGAAGTCAATGAAGATAAAAATGGAATCTACTACTTCACCAGTGTGCTGAGATGTTAGCTCCATATTGTTCAAAAAAAATTGCAATGGATAGCATGCAAGTACAGAGTCAGGAAGATCTTTGTTTAGATCCTGACTCAAACAGTAGATATATGATTCTGGGAAGGTCACTTAAGATTTGAATCTAACTTTCTTCATCTATAAAATACAGATAATAATAACACCTATGTCCCAGAATTGGGTTAATTTTTTTATAATAAATTGTTTTGACATTTGTAAAGTACCTTGTAAACATTAAAAAGATATAAAAATGCCAATGTTAACTATTATTAGAACTAATGATACTAATAAAAATCATCAAATGTAGCATTATTTCAATCCTGCTGATTGAAATTCTACCCATCATGCATCTTGAGGTCATGTACAAAAGTATTTTTCCAACAGACTACACAAGTTTGAATGAGTCTCACATTCAAAGACATTATATTATTATGCTTCAAGACATCAATTAATCCGTGATCTCATCAGAATGAGTAATTCCTCCAGAGGCACAGTTAGTGGCATACTTATATTCTTTCATCCTGTCTGAATCTTATTCATATCTTTCCATAAATCCTTCATCAGGGATCCAACCAATGCACTAGAGGCCTTCCTCTGGTTTTAAACATTTCATGGCCACCTGTGCAAAAACTGGTACATCTGTCTATTATCCCTTTTTTCACATGTCAGGACTGCAAACTATCCCACTATCCATGTCCTTGACTATGCATCTTATACCCCTTTTTGTACACAAGTGATTGGTGATAAAATGCTAAAACTCACTTAGACACTATGGATCTTGGGATCATGTGTAAGGATTATTCTTTAACAGCCTACAAAGTTTAAATGGATGATTCTAAAGCAGCATTTTCTATTTTGGATACCACAGCACCCTAAATCCATGCAATTTCTTCTGTTCTTAAAAGCTAACCAGAATTGGGGCTGACTAGAAGGATGACCATCTGAGGATATGAGGTTCTATAGGCTTTCCCATAGAAAGGCAAATTATTGCAGGAGATAGAGCAGTTGATTTGGAGTCAAGAAGACTTCAGTTCAAATTTTGCCTCAGATACTGAGTTGTGTGACTTTAGATGAATTACTTAAATTTACTGAACATCAATTTCTTTAACTGTAATATAAAGAGGATGGCCTTGACAATCTCTAAGCTTTTTTCCGGCTCTAAATCAGTAATCCTAAAAACCAATTTTAAGTAATTTTCCCTTATATTGAGCTGAAACTTGCCTCCCTAAAATTTCCACTAACTACTATTAGTTCTGCCCTTTGTAATCAACCAGAATAAGTCAAATCTTACTTCCACATGATAGCCTTTCAAATACTTCAAGATAACTGTTATGCCATTGTTGCTCAGTCATGTCTAACTCTTAATAACTCCATGTACCACAGCATTCCAGGCCCTTCTATCTTCTATTATCTCCCAAAGTCTGTCTAAATTCTTGTCCATTGCTTCCAGACACTCTCTATCCATCACAATCTCAGCTATCCTCTTTTCCTTTTACTTTCAATCTCTCCAATGAGTCCTCTTCTCATTATGTGACCAAAGTATTTAAGCTTCAGCTTTGGTGTCTGACATCTAGTGAACAGCCTGAATTAATTTCTTTAAGTATTGACTGATCTGAGCTCCGTGCTATCCAAGGCTCTCTCAAAAGTCTTCTTCAGCACCACAACTTGAAAGCATCAATTTTGTGACAGTCAGCTTTCCTTATAGTCCAGCTCTCACAGTTATATGTTACTACTGGAAAAGTCATCAATTTTAATTTTTTGGATCTTTGTTGGCAAGATGATGTCTCTGCTTTTTTAGTTTGCTGTCCAGATTTGCCATAGCTTTCCTTCTAAAGCCAAGTGTACTTTAATTTCATGATTGCAGCCATCATCTTCAGCAATCTTCAAGCCAAAGAATATAAAATCTGACACTGCTTTCAATTCTTCTCCCTCTATTTGCCAAGAAGTGATGAGACCAGTTGCTAAGATCTTAGTTGTTTTGTTTTTGTTTTTGTTTTTGTTTTTAATGTTAACTTCAAGCTAGCTTTTATACTCTTTTTTTTCACCCTCATCAAGAGACTTCTTAATTTCTCTTCATTTTCTGCCAAAGGAATGATATCATATGCATATTTAAATTTGTTGTTATTTTTTTCCAGCAACTTTATTTCCAGCTTTTGATTCATCCAACCTAGCTTTTCATAAGATGTACTCTGTTTGTAAGTTAGGTAAATAAAATAACATGCAGCCTTCTTGTACTCATTTTCCAATCTTAAACCAATCAGTTGTTACATGTTTGGTTTTAACTAACAGCCTCTTGGACTGCATAAAAGTTATCCATGAGATAAATCAGATCATCTGGTACTCCCATCTCTTTGAGAAATTGACAAATTTTTGTTGTGATTCGCATAGTCAAATTCTTTGGTATATTTTTTGAAACAGAAGTAGATTTTATTTTCCTGGAACTCCCTTGCTTTCTCCATAATCCAATGAATGCTGGCAATTTGGTCTCTAGTTCCTCTGCTTCTTCAAAAACCATGCTCTTGGTTCACATATTTCTAAAGCCTGATTTACAGAATCTTAAGCCTAACCTTGCAGGTGAATGAAATGAGCACAATTGTTTGGTAATTTGAACAGTTATGATGTCCTATATAAATCTTTTTTTCTAGAATAGTTTGATCATCTTCATTTCTGAAATTGGAAGGGAAACAAGCATTTGTTAAATGCACAATACTAAGAGCTTTACAAAGATTATCTCATTTTTGCTTCATAACATTCCTAGAAGATAAGTGCTATTATTATCCTCACTTCATAGTTAAAGAGACTGAGGCAAACACTGGTTAACTGATTTGCCAAAGTTCACAGAGCTAGTAAGTGTCTGAGACCAAATTTGAATTTTGATCTTTCTGACTCTGATCCTAATACTCTATCCACTGAGTTATATAGCTCCCTTTATAGACCAAATTATCCTCTAAATGTTGATTCTCAACCTCCATCTTGCTCCTGAGCTCCAATGTCTCTTTCTGCATAAGGATTACTTGATGATACATACTCAGGTATGTTGGGTAATTGTAGTAGCAAAGAGAAGAAACCTTCGAAAATGACATGAACTCCCTATAGCCTTAAAATCTTTTTGAAGAAAGCAACTTTGTCTTATTAATCTATTTACTATGCTTAGAATTTGACAACACATTATTTTCTCTTTCTCCACTCATTTTCTCTTTCAACAAGGTAAATATCCCCAATTTCTTTTCTTGGTTCTCATCTGCTACTAACTCAAGGTACACACCCCTGAATTCTTTTTGGCTTAATGTTATTTCATACAATGTGATTTTCAGAATTGCTCACAATAGATGCGTGTGAAAAAAATTATAAAATTCTGTGGAATTATTGCTTTTGTTCTAAGATGACACCTATAGGTCAGGAGTTGATCATTTTCTCATCTACCAAGCTGTGTTCTAACTCATTGCTAAAAAATTTTCTAAGATTCATGTGCATTTCTCAGGATTTCACAAATAGAGCATACATAGCATAGAAACTGTTCCTCCTGAAATCTGTGGCACTCTGCCCAAGATTATCCTGTGGTTTCCATATTGTGATAAAATCTATAGAAGTCTTCCACTTTAAAATCAAGTGACACTTTACTGCTGGGTTATTATTGGCTAAGTGTAAAATTGGAGAAAACACTCTGTCACAGTCACTTTCAATGAAAACTGCCGTCTGTGATTAGTTTCATAAAACCTGCTTAATTCAACATTTATGAGACTACAGAAGATAGATGGAAAGTGTAGAGAGAGAAATCTTTCTAATCAATCTTCCTGTCAAGAATGAGAGGCCAGAGTGATAGGACTGAAATGGACTTTATATGGATATATATATAATCTATTAGCAAGAATGATTAAATATTTTTCATTTTAAATCAAAATAATCTAAGTTTTATCATTCGAAGCATAAATTCACTTAAGTTGCACATTGACAAATCACCTGGGTCTTCCATTATGGTCAATCCAATGAAGCATGCATTTAGCCCCCAAGGCACTACGGGGCCACATGCTCAACACTGAGAGTCTTAGCATTTTAGCATAGTGCAGCAATTTTTTATTCCTCATGACAATAGCAACGACAAAAGCATTCATAAAGAGTATTGACCACTGAGTCAGGAAACCACTGGGTACCATTGCATGGCTGCTGATCACTCAGAGAAGTGGGTACATGTGCTTTCTAGTAATCAATCAATAAATACTTATTCAGTATGTTCCAAGCATGGTGCTAAATGCTGAATAGGCATGAGACCAGGCTATGGCCCCTAGATTTCTTTTCTTCCTTGTATTTCTTTCCATGAGTATAGATGATCACATTTTATTTTGACATGGAAGTTTAAAGTCTAAGATGCAAACCTGTGAGCTCTTGTGAGATCAGAAGTTCCTAGGTCCTTTTGTTTGTTCTGTTGTGGGGTAGGAGGTGCATCCTGAGCTGCTTCTTAAAGGAGAAATTAACTATTGACAGAAGAATAAATCCAGACCTTGGTTTGACATTAGAAAATATGGATTTGAATCAGTAAGTAAATCAATAAGCATTTATTAAATGATTACTATGTGCCAAGCACTGCACTAACTGTCAAAATACAAGACAAAGATAATTCCTGCCCTCAAGTAGTTTATAATCTAAGGAGGGTGGAGTAACAGTGTACAAAAAACTGAAAGGGGGTGAAAGGAGGTGGGGAAGGAACTTGGTTCAGGGGCATGGTAGAAAAATCAAGAAATCCAAAACGAGTGAAACTGGTAGAAAACAAGCAACTGTCTGTTCTTGGCCTATTTTCAATGGCAATTGAGAAATTCCTCCAATCAAAGAGAAGGACATCACTGAGACTGGTGAATACCAAGGCTGATTGGATCTTGCAAGATGATGAGATTTCCCCAATGATGAGGTTCCTGAGGACTTGGAGAAATGAAAGCAGTTTGAAATGAGCGTGGCTAGATAAGAAATGAGGAAATGTTTTAGATAGTACAGATCCAGGAGGACAACAAATCCCTATTCACTAATCCATTAAGTGTCCCATGTGTGGGAAGTCTTGGGAGAATGTAATCTGGGTAATGAATTAGTGTATTATACTTTAAGTCTTTGTCAATGCACATTATGAGCCATTTTTATCTTAAGCATTTCTTTGTGTGTGAGGAAGGTGTGGAGTAGGAGGAAGGGGGAGGATTAGTCTTGTGCTTGACTAACATTGTATATTGAGTGACTTTCTACTCTATTTTGGAATGACCATAAACATGAGTCATACTTAAGGTTTAAGTGATTTTCCCTGAAGTTCTGGAGTCTAGGCAAAAAAGAACCAGAATCACTAAGAAAAGAGTCTGACCTCTATCTTTAAAGAAGAGACTCTCTTAGGACTGAATTAAGAACCTACATAAGCCCAGCATGGAGGAGCCCCTTAGTGAGAGAAAGCAAGTACAATGGGCCCCAAGAACTACTATTGATTCAGTTAATACAACACTAATCTATAAAATTATCATTTACAAAGCACTTTCACATATATTGTTTCATTTAATCCTCCCAGCAACCAAAAAAATAAGAAGAACTGTTATTTGGGGAAATAATAAAATTAGTAAGTACCCAATACACAGTTGTTTAGTCAATTCCATCATCACTCTTCATGATACCATTTGGAATTTTTTTGGCAAAGATACCATAGTGGTTAGCCATTTCCTTTTCTAACTCATTTTACAGATAAGGAAACTGATACATAGAGGACTAAATTATTTGCCCAGGGTCACATAGTTAGTAAGTGTCTGAGGCTGGATTTGAACTCAGTTCTCCCTGATGTCAGGCTCAGCACTGAGTAAATTGAGCTACCTAGTTGCATCACCTAAGGCATTTAATCAATGCTTATTGACTAATAACAATAATAATACCATTGTTAATAGATAGTATATATTGAGGCATTTGTGACTAAATGAGCTTACCAACACTGTATAACTAGTGAATAGAAGGACCAGGAACCTATATTATGTCCTTGGAATACAAGTTAATCATGCTTTCCATACTTCTTTAAGAATGATAGAAAAGGAGCAGCCAGGTGGCACAATGGATAGAGTATCAGGCCTGAAGTCAGGAGGACCTGAGTTCAATAACAATTTCTAGCTGTATTACCCTGGGCAAGTCACTTAACCCCAATTACCTTAGCAAAAAAAAAAAAAAATGGTAGAGAAAAAAATAATTTTATAAGGTTGTTACAAATTCTCTTTATATTTTTAAACCACCATAGTAAAAAACATGAAAATCATTTGGGACTTGTAGGAACAAAAAACTAGAATGAAGAATCCACTGAAGATGTAAGAAATTAAAGAAAATCAAGAATCTGCTTAACCCAACAAAATAAATTACTGGGGTACAGGACTCCCCTTTAAAAATACTACTGGAGAAACTGAAAAAGTTTGGTAGAAATAAGGTTTAGACCAATATCTGATACCACATAAAACAAGATCAAAATTGATATGTGATCTGATTTTAAGAGATCACACTGTTGAAAAAAATATTAATTATCATTATAAGAGATTCAGATCAGGTACTGTTCAAAGCTATAGTTGGGAAGAGAATTTCTGACCAAACAAGAGATACAGAACATTGTTAAAGATAAACTATCTTAACTGTACAAAATCTTAAATATTGTGACCAAATACAATTAAATAATAGCATTAGAGAAAATTATGGAGTTGTGAAAATATTTACAATATGCAAAAATTTCATATCCAAAATGTACAGGAAACTGACACAAACCTAATACTAAGATTGATTCCCTAACAGGTAAGTGGCCAAAGGACGTGAACAGTTTCTGAAAGATGAACTGCAAATTATAAATGATTATAGAAAAACAGACTTCAAATTGGTAATAGCAAGTGAAATTTAATTTTAAACTGTCTTTATTTCACATATTACAAATTGACAAAGATGACAAGTCAATAATCACTTATTATATGTGCCTACTAAGTGTAATACTATGTACTAAGCATTGAAAATACAAAGAAAAAGAATTCTCTACTGTCAAAGAGTTTATGGTCTAATGGGGAAGACTACATACAAACTATATACACATATATACCATGTATACACACATATATGTATACACACATATACAAGTACATATTATATCATGTTTTGTGTATATGTATACATATAAAATTTGAAATAATCTCAGAGAAAGGCACAAGCATTAAGAAGGATCAGGAAATGTTTCTTATAGAAAGTGGGACTTCAGTTGAAACTTTTTTTAATTGAAACTTAAAGGGAATTAGGAAAGCTAGGAGGTAGAGTGAGAAGAGAAAGAATTGCAGGTATGGAAGAAAGGAAGTAAAAATATATGGAGTTGGGAGATGGAGTGTCTTATTCAAGAAATAGTAAGGGGAACAGTGTCACTGGTCACAGGTTGTTAGACCCTAGATAGTAGACCATATCTCACTTCCCATGTTAGACCCCTTTTTCATTTGTGCAATCACACCTGGGAAAATTGAGTTTAAAAAGAAAACTTTAAAACTGTGGCTCCAACTCCCCTTCACATGCCAATGAAGGATAGAAAAGAAAAACAATATCCAGATGCCTACCATTCTGACTCCATCCTTTTCCAAAACTATGGTGGAAATAGAATTATCATCAAGGGCAAAGACACAAAGTTATGCTATCTCGTCTACTGCCCTGACTCAAAAACCCAAGTTATGCCCTCGATAAAACCCCTATCTATCCAAGAATGGTCCTCCTCCCCTGTCTGACAGGGCCTGAGCCACAATCTCCAAGCTGTAAATGCCAAGTTAACACCTCTCTCCCTGCTCTCTCTTTGAAGTAAAGATAACAACAGCTGCCAGATGTAGACTAATTGCATTCTCACTTCTGTATTTTGCTTGAAAACTCTAGGGTTTTGTTAAAAACCCTATATAAACTCTGTCCCTCAGTTCCTCTGCACCAAGTGCTTTGGAAGCATATTCCCATTTGGTCAGCTAGCTTATTAAATTCTCCATTTTAAAATTAAACCTGCCTCTACTCACCTCAGTTTCTCTGGTTTTACAAGGTTACATGATGGGAGGAGGTGGAGGTATAAAGAGATTGAAATGTAGGAAGGGGATGCCAGATCCTGAAGGTAATGGTGAGCCATAGACTTTACTGGAAAAGGGTAATATGGTCAGACCTGTACTATAAAAAGATCCCTTTGAGAGCTGAGTAGAGGATGGACTAGAGTGGAAAAAGATTTGAGACAAAGAGAGCATAAATGGATATAAAAAGACTATCACAATAGTCCAGGCATGAGGTGACAGATGTCTGCATGAGGGTGATGGCAATGTCAGAGGAGAAAAGGGAATATATTGGAAGATGATTATTGCTGCAAGGACAGGATTTTACAATTGCTTTGCTGTATGAAAGGAGTTGATGTTGACTGCTGGGTTAAAAGCCTGACTGACTGGTGGTGCCCTCAAAAGCAATAAGGAAATTAGGAAAGGGGGAAGTTTAGGGGAGAAGATAATGAGCTTAACTTTAGTTGCTTGTAGGGCAGATAGTCCAAGATGTCCAAAAAGCAGGTGGTTGTATGGAATTGGAGGTCAGGAAAAGAGATTAGCGCTAGGCTCAAAATATTAATAGCATCACTCTTTGTAGGAGCAAATAACTAAGAAACAAGTAGCCAATGAATAGGAAATGATTGAATAAACTTTGAAATATCAATGTAAAGAAAATGCTTTACTATAAGAAATGGTGAATATAAAGAATTAAAAGAAACATAAAAGACATATATAAACTGATGCAAAGTGAAGTGAACAAAGTTAAATAAAATCACAAGATGCATAATGACTAAAACAATGTAAATTAAATGATCTTTCAAATGAATGATTACTAATCAATAAGCAATTAAACTTCCAGGGAATGGGTCATGAAACATACCTTTTTCCTCATGATAGAAAGATGGGGAATAAATATCCAGGGCAGATTATTATATATATTGACAGATCATCCTATCAGATGTTTTTAGTTAACTTTTCTTTGGCACAGAGAGGTTGCAATAAGAGCATGAAATTTATGACTATGATGAAGAGGCAAAAGTCATCAATGAATTATTTCCTAAAAATTAGCCATGGTGATTTATATCATATATTAATCCTTGTCATTTTCTACTGTAAAGCCCAGTTAAGGTCTTCAATGTCCAGATGTCCCACTTCTCACTTGTTTTGGAACCTAAGACCAGTTCCCAGGATCACTGATGGCCAAAATCCCATAACTTCTCACATAATCATTACTTAAGCTATAGAAAATGGTTCCAAAGATTTTGTTAAAGATTTAGCTATTGCTGACCTAGTGAAACAGATTTATCCCAGACAAACCTTTGTGTGGCTTTTATTTGCCTTTAGGCTGCTCTCGGAAAGCACTTAAGATCTCTTCCAGATAACACAGTATAGTAATAAACACAGAAAAAACAAGCAGTGAATATTGGCTCTCTGGTATCATACAAAGTAACAGCATCCTGCTTATCCAGACTCCCTCAATCCTGGCCAATAAGTTCCATTCAGCAGCACAATGGGCCAATTTGCACCAGCCAATGGTTTTACTTCTTTGAGCATTTATGCCCAGGTTACTGGCACATAACACAAAAAAGAAGCTGGGACAGCTCAGCAAGCTGAGCAGTATTTTTACAAGTTTGTTCCACAGAGATCTAGTCAACTTTCCAGTCTTAATGAGGAATTGTCAAAGAGAAAAAGAAAAGGGTATTAGGTGGGGAGAGATGATGGCTATATTTTTTCTTTCTAAAGCATTAAAAGTGAAATTCCACATAATAATAATAAGTAACTTTAAATTTTATAAAATACTTCCAAGAAACCCTTCAAGCGAAAAAAGTGTTGACATCTTTACATTTTACTGGGGAGAAACCTCAAGCCCAGAGAAGTTAAATGGTTTATTCACACCGGGGGATTGTTAGCCACTGGCAACTGGGATGCAGCCAAAATTATTTTCTGATATAATTTAAATTATATGACAATGACTAATGGATTCAAAATGTATTAGAACTGGTGTTTTTTAGATGAGAATAGACTGAATTTATTTTGTATGTCAATGTTCACTGACCTTTCTTGTTTTTCACATTCATACAAAGTCCCTTGTACTAGAATTTATGCATTCCATCAATATATTTCAAGCTCAGGTGTTCCAATAACAAATTAGTTTGGGAAACATTGCCTTGGAGAGTTGTTATACGTGATCTGCCAAGACAGGAAGTATCTGATAAATGAATTTACACTAAGATGTTAATAGCTGTTGTGAGCCGGTGTTATTCTATCCTAGGACTGGTTAGATTTTAATAAGATTCAATATTAGGGCCAAATGAATGATTCTCTAATGGTGGATTTACAGACATTGGTAAGAGGTAGCTGGGACTTGAGAAATTTGAACAAGATTCCATAATAAGTTCATAGGAATGATCCTCTAAAAGTGAGTTTTCATACATTGATAAGAGGTAAGGGCAAGAGGACTTAACTAGGTGTGTGAACCATTTAACTATGTAAAGTCAAAAGTAATGACTATGCTTCTTTTCCCCACTCCTGACTGATAAAGATAATGGACTCAAAATTCACACATATATTTGGACATGGCCAATGTAGAAACTTATTTTACTTTCCTTTGCATAGTTGTTTTTTAAAAAGTTTTCTTTTTCTTTTAAATGGTGGAGGAAAGAAAACAAAGGCTTATTAATTGAAAAATAGTATTAATTTTTTTTTAAACTTTGGAATTCATGATAATAGAAAAAATTTAGGTTTATCTTTTGAGTCTGGAAAAAGAAGGCTGGTGTTAAGAACAAAATTCTTAATGCAAGAGTCTCTGTTTCATTTCTTTGTCTTCTGAGGGAAAAATTGATATATCAGTAGATTTGCTGATACTACCCTTATGACTACAGCAGAAATTTGAGGCACATTGAGGGTGGGAATGAGGATTAGACAAAAAATGTGTTTCAACATAGCCTACCCTGAGGCAGCTCAATTATACAGTGCCAGAATTTTGGACTTGGGAATCTGGAAAGCCTAATGGAAATCATATCTCAATCACTTAGCAACTGTATAATCCTAGGTAAGTCACTTAATCTCTACTCAGTTTTCTCAATCGTAAAATGAAAAATATATAATAGCACCTACCTCCCATGTTTGTTGTGAGAATAAAATGAGATAATATATTGTAAAGCACTTAGCTAAATGCTTGGTACATAGTAAGTACTTAATGAAGTCTTGTTAAAAAAATATATTTGTGAGAACTCTGGTGTGAGAAAATTGCCTTCACAAACATAGATCACAACCCCTCTATGACTAGGCAGAGAAATTCTAAGGAAGCAATTAGAATTTCTTAGAAGATACTGACTTGCCTAGATTCAAACTTCAAGAGATGACATTATGTGTTTTTTCTTTTTTTTGGATTGGGAGGAAAGAATCATAATGTAATTTGGATTTGTGGTTCAATTCAATAAATATTTGTTAAGTACCTACTATGTGCCAGTGCTAAGCAGTAGGGGTACAAGCAAGAAGAAGACAGGACCTGCCCTGCTTACTGAAAAGATGAGGTAGGGATAAGGGTGCCACTAGGCAATTGTCCCGGGAGTTGAAACTAAATAAAGTTGCTATAGAAAATGAAGAGCTGCCTAGAAAGTTTTGGGCCCCCTATATAGAAAAATCTGGGGAGGAGTTTATTGTTTCATCTGCAGCCCTCCTTTACTCAGTGGAGAGAGGCAACTAAGAGAGATGAGAAGGTATTCAGTATCAAAATCTGAGTCAGTCTGCATGATGATGAGATTTCAGGTGATCAACTCATCCTGGGGGAGGAATAATGTTTCTTGGAGTGGAAACCAAGCTGAGCCATTGATGGAAAATGTTGCTTCTTTTCAGGCTTATGTTCTAACCCAAAATGTTCATGCCAGCTCATCTGGCACCTGTAGCATAACTGAACACTGCTTGGTTGGAAACACTGAGAATATGAATTTTTTTTAGTATTTATAATAGATTTTCAGGATGCCTCTTTGGATTTTTATAGCTTTTATCTATCATATTTCAGATCCAAACTGGGGCCATATACATCCACTCATCCATGGAATTTCCTGTTACATCAGTCTAACAAACTGATCAAACTGATAAGATATTTAAAATAAAAGTCATTTAGATATCATTGTCTTCAACCAGTGCTCTTTTGATTCACCAATCATTTTCTTTAAAAAAAAAATTCAACCGTATATTATTTTTCTGATTACATACAGAAATAGATTTCAACATTCATTTTTGTAAGATTTTGATTTCCAAATTTTTCCCTTCCCTCCCTTATATTCCCCCCTACCTAATACAGAAAGAAATTGGATAGAGGTTATACATGTACAGTCATTTTAAGCATATTTCCATATTAGTCATGCTATGAAAGAAAAATCAGAAGGGGATTGAAAAGTGGAAAAGCCATGCAAAAACAAAAGCAGACCAAAAAAAAAAAAAAAAAAGCCAGGTAAAAATAGTATGCTTCCATCCACATTAATTTCCATAGTTCTCTCTTTCAACTGATTAAACTGTTCAAAATGGGAAAAAAATGAATTCTAAATACTGCCCCGGAAGCACTTTTCCTGTGAAATTCCCATTGATTTCTGTTTCCCATCTAACATACTGGAAATGCCAATGTTCTTTTTAGTTCTTGGAAAAATCTATCAGTATAAAAGGCACCAATTTCCTGAGCATGCTGATTGTTCCCCATTGACCAATCAGATGAGAGAATAGATGATGTTACAGTTGTGTGGGCTAAAACAATCTTGAAAGGAAATTTCTCCTCCAGTTTTACATCGATCAGATTTAATGCTCTTGGAATCATTTTCCTTTGCTGTTTATTGCATCTACAACCCCTCCTCCCATTGCCTAAGAGAGAGTTTGTTTTGTCACATTTGCTTCTTTTGGCTTAGACAGTACTTCTTGTCTTTGAATTTCCCAGAGTCCCTCATTTCATTTCTTCATGACTGTCAGTTCAGAATTTCTGCTTGGACAATAGCTTCAGCTCCTCTGTTAGTCATACCAACTTCCCTCCGTGACTATTTATAGAAGAACCAAACAATCATCTGTTCTACTTTAAAGGATTTTTATTAAGTAGCCATAACAAGATCCCGCTAGAGATTATGCACATTTCATCAGATCTATAACCTTCAATTCTAGCCTTTTCAAGACAAGTTATATCTGTGGATCATGCATCTTTCCATGTCTATATCTTTTCCTCTTCAGCTTTCATTTACTCACTTACTTTGTCATCTTTTTAATCCAGTTGTAAAGAAGGTTGTCCAAAAGAATGCAAATGCCATATTTTATCTTTTGTTTTAAAAGACCACATTATATTCAGGAACATATAGTAATAACAGTGTAATGGGGGAAAGGCTGGGTTTGAAGTCAGAGGACCTGGGTGAGAATTCCATCCGCATCATTGTCCAGTTCTGTGACCTCAGCTAAACTACTTCCTCTCTCTACAGCTTCCCTATCTCTAAACTAAGGATGTTAAATGAGGTCTCTTACAGTTCTAAATAGTTCTAAAACACAGAGTTTTAATAAATGATTTACCAGAATCTCTCAACCAATTCCAGTCAATTCCAAAGTTCTTCAGAGAGACCTGGAGAGTGTCCTTGTACTGATGGGTGCATGGGATGCAGCTTCTAGGGGAAATATAGCAGCAATCCTGAGGCTCCCACTGAATTTAGAAGTGCTATTATTCTAACAATCTGTCTGTCAGTGATCCTAAAGTCTTCTGACTTTAGGAATATAATAATATAGTTATATATTTCTTCCCTTAGATTTTAGGAGGAATATAGCAGTTATCCTGAGACCCCTTGACCTTAGGAGTGCTATCATTCTAACAATCTGTCAATGCTCCTAAAGTCTCCTGGCCTTGGGAATACTATAATATAGTCCAACAAAACATTACTGACTGTCAGATAACAATCTGATGGTCAGTGATAACAAAGTTTCTGAGACAATAATGAGGTGGATACCAGATTACTCCTCAATCCCACCTTTAAACTATACAATTCAATATTGAAGGGCATACCAGACCACTCCTCAGTTCTACCTCTAAGCCATAAGATTATCATATGTGACTTGAACTGGATCGGATCTCTTTATTTATTTTTATTTCTAGGAAGAGACTCCTATAAATTTATCTTCTTACTCCTGGTAATTTGTTAAATTTGGAATTTAGGCCATTTCAATTGGCATTACAATTATCATAAAATTTGCCCCTTGAGCTGGAGATAGGTTCCAGCCTGCAAATTCTTTTGGGACACCTCATGACACCGGTCTGCAACCCCAATCTTTTGGGGTTTCCTTTGAACTTCAACAGTACCATTTCTTCTGACCTCCATGTTAGCATTTTGGAATCTGTTGAGAGACATAGGAGACCCTGACAAAGGACTGCCCAGCATGTGTGTCTACATTAAAGAAGTCACTGTGCTCTATGAGCAAAGCACAATTGCAGTAGATCAAAAGAAATGTGAGATGTGCAAATTCAGAGACATCTCCACTCCAAATATTTATAGACACTAGTTGTGCCCAATGTGTGATAGAGCCCTTCTGAGCTCATGTTGGCCAAATCAGCCACTCTGGAACTTGATCCTGACATAGTGATGTCATTCTGGTCTTCTTTGAGAGTGAAGGACAACAATCACTATAGAGTCTCCCGGTCCATTGCCAGTAATTGTAATTTTTGTCTTGCCATTGGGCTTCTATGACCCAAGGGAAGAATGAGGAAATGAGGAAGAAAGAATAAGGCTGACAACGACACAACTCTAACTCACTCCTATTCAATTCACAATCAAGTCAGGATATCACCTCCTGATGTCAGTGCTCAAAAATAAAGGTTGAACAACAACAACAAACTCTACAAAACCAGGAGCTAATTCCTTTTCTTTAAATTTTCAGCATACACATTAAGGAACAAATATGTGTCAGGCACTATGACAAGGGATTCTAAGCACAGAACAATTCAATTCAATAATAGTTATTAAGCATCTTCTATATACTAAGCACTTCACTAAGCACAGAACAAGGCACATACTAGGTGCTTTATAAATGTTGACTGATTTATCCATTAGCATATGCATTTTTATAAGGAAATGGAAGATTCTAAAGTGCTTGAGGGAGCTTCAGAGTTGTTTCTTTGAAGAGACCTATATATTATATTTGAAAACTTCTTTTATATTCCCCAAACCTTCAAAGCATTGGAATCTCTCACACTAATGCACATTTTCCCTTCATTGGTTAAATCACAATCCATTCATGCTTTCATATCCAGGATGATTCCTATTCATATCTTTCCAGAAATCTTCCATAAAGGATGCACCTAGTATGTTTGAGGGCTTCTTCGAGGTCTTATTTTCAAGGACATAAATTGATATTTAAGCCACCTGTTTGTTACCTACTATTCATGATCCCTAACTTGCTAGTCTCACACATTTCCTTCAGAAAACTTACTTTATAGAAAATGTGAAAGTAAACCTACTGAATTCCTATTCAAGTGATCACAAATGCTAAATTGGCAATGTATAAATGAATCCAGTTTTACTGCATGTTTCTGGTGTGAATGTATATTAAAACCTCCTTTTAAATTCACTGACTATATTAAGAAATAATATTTTCTCCAGCCTAAAAGCTTTCTAGGATTTTCCCTTTAGGAAAAAGAGCAGAACAAAACCTAAGGGCTTTCTTAAGGAAATAGATTAAAGGTGATAATCAAACTTAACTCCTGACTAAATAATAACATTGCCTTCCTACTTACCTGAAATGATTCCTCCCGAACCTACCTAAAAGCAGGGTTCAAGTTTGCATTAAGACTAAAATACTGATTACAGGGAGGAAACACTGGAGAGTGGCCCAAGGAGAAACTGAAGAGTAACTATTCTGGAATATAACCCCAAACTACATTTTTAAATGTTACAATCTCTTATTTGTTTGAGATTCCTATAAATTCCACTTCATATCATTTTATAGGAGAGAGACGTATAAGAATGTATGGAGATACTATGCCTTTTCTCTTTCTCCTTCATTCTCCCTCCTCTCCCCCCTTCTTTCTATGTTTTGCTCCCTTCCTCCTTCCCCCATTTCTCCCTCTCCCTCTACTTTTCTCTTTCCCTCTTCTTTTCCTTTTCCCTTTCCCTTTACTTCTTTCTTTCCTCACTCTCTCTCTCCTTCTACCTCTCTCCTCCCTCCCTTCTTCCTTTCCCTATCTCTCCCTCTCCCTCTCCTTCTCCTTCTCTCTCTTCCTCTCCTCCTTCTCCCTCTCCCTTTACTTATTCTTTTTCCTCTCCCACTTCCTCTCCTCTCCCTCACCCCTCCCCCCTCCCTTCCTTCTTCTCCCATCTCTCCCTTTCCCTTTCTCTGTCCCTTTCCCTCGCCTTCTCCCTCTTTCTTCTCTCTTCCCTCTTTCTATCTGTCTCTCTTTCACACTCATATACACATATCACAAAAACAGTCTAGTTATTAAATTAACATTAAATAAAAATCATTTCTGGCAGACTCATGGTTAAAATACAGTTAAGACAAACTGATAATGTGTTACTTCCATCTTTTTTCCAAATGGGAAACTCCAAGTTAGAGACTTTATGGTTAGTCTTCTTCCTTCCTCTAAGTCTTTCCATAGTGTTCAGCATATAACAAATGCTAGACAGATGCTTATTTTGCATCTCAAGAATAATGTTCAAAAGGGATTTTTTCTTTGTTTTTTTAATTAAAATGTACATTTGAAGCAGCCAGCAGGGGGCCCAGCGGGTGGCAGTCTTTGAATGCACAAAAGTGGGCCCTGCCTTTCAAAAACTGTAGCCAGTGTCTATCTCATTTCATCTGTTTTTCACATCAAACAGAACTTGAAAAATCTCCTCCCAATCAATTACAAAAGGCTCTCTTTCCTTGTTTTCAATAAAGCCACAGACTATCAAATTAAATTTTAATTCTTAAGTTATTCAAAGCCAACACTATTGACTATTCCCAAGCTCTCTGACATTTATCTATCTACTCATCAAGCCATCCATTCTGCCCCCTTGACTCTTGCCCACCACCTTCAAGCATCAGGAGGAATTGGGCATGTGATTTCCCTATGAAAACACAAACCTTTCCCATAGTCATCATCTATAATAACCATGGCGCATACCAAGGACTGGCCAATTTCCCTCACTTAGTTATTAGTCTATAAGATAACACAGAGTATCTATACTTCTATAAATTAGATATAAATCTCTGAAAATGGTCATTTTTCTCTTTTCTTAAAGTTTACGAAGAAAAATGAACATCTATATTCTGAGGCAGAAAATGAAATCATCTTTTAAAAAATAATTTCAAAAATGGAGCTATAGAATAATATCACTAGGGGGAATTTTGAGAGTCATTTAATAGATGAAGAAACTGTGGCTTATTATGAAGTGACCTTTAGGTTCCTTCAAATTCATTAGAAGGTTCCATTCATTTATAAACATGGATATATTTTTTAATTGGGGGAGCTACTGGAGCAACAGATAGAACATTGAATCAGGAGTCAGAAAGCTCTGAGTTCAAAGTGGACCTCAGACATTTACTAGTTGCATGACCCTGGGCAAGTCACTTAACCCTGATTGTCTCATTTCTTCATCTATAAAAGGAGCTAGAGAATGAAATGATACACCAGTCCAGCATCTTTGCCAAGGAAACCCCAAATGGGATAAACTTCATCATAGCTCATGAGCCACCCTTCTCGTATTGGGCCACAGTTCCCCTGTCTCAGTTTACCTCAATTGTTTTGTCTCAGTTTCCCTCAATTGTTCTGTTTCAGTTTCCCTAAATTGTTCTGTCTCAGTTTCCCTTAATTGTTCTGCCTTGGTAGCAAATCTCCCCCCCCCCTTCTGAACATTAAGACTAAGATCATTGAGCTGCAGAGTTAGAGCCACTGGCATTCCAAAGAGTCATAAAACCTCCAGATGGCCCATCTCAAACACCTAGACATACCCTTTATCTTTTGGCTTCAGTCTCAGTGGCTCCTAGCTTCTCTTCAGACTTATCAGAATTTATGACCCTTCCTCCATACCCCAAACCTGTCAGAACTTAATTTATAGTCCTTTCCTGGAACTGCAATCCCCCCCCCCCCCAGTCCTCTGCCTCTTCCTGAGCTGCCTTCAATTTTCCTGAGCATTGGAGCCTTATAAGAATCCTTGGAGCAAACTCTCTGGTGATGGATACACTGAGATCCAGATGGCTGGCTAATATGACTACCAGTCCAAACTCTCCATGCACTGGATGCTTTGAGACAAGAGTCCCATTCAGTCCCATCCAAAGCTATGGATTCTAAATTCTCCATTACTATCAATAAAATATTAACTAATCTCTAATCTGTAGTACTGCCTCAGTTTCTCCCCGAGCATTACACTCCCTTGTATGGTTACAATTAATAATAAGCTAATAAAGATGACTAGCTCCTAACAAGATGGTTTTTTAAAAGAAATACGAGTTGTCATATAATTTATCCTATCTAGCATGTATTAGATTACCTGCCATCTAGGGGTGGGGGGTGGGGGGAAGGAAAGGAAAAGCTTGGGAAAAAAAAAGTTTTTTTGCAAAGGTCAATGTTGAAAGGTCACTCATGTTTTGTAAATAAAAAGCTTTATAAAAAAATAAAAATAAAAGAAATACGAGGGTATGCTCTCCCACAAAAACATACAATATACTGGAGAAGGGCAGGTTTAGATTAGTGAAATACACTTATTGTTCCTCCTTCATTTTTGAAGAAAATCAGTGATCTCACAGGGTGATGTTTTGACTTGCTCACGAATTGGATATAAGTGAGGCAAGAGCTGCAAGGTCTTAAACCTCTTTTCCAAAATCATCCAAAGTCCAGGAACAGAACAAAAGATGACTGACAATGGCCCAGGATGCAGTGGATGATCTTAGTGTGTTATATATCTGACGAGTCTCTAATGCTTCACAGTGCTGCTTTAGCCAGTTTCATGGCTGTTGGACCAAACTGTCATCATCCGCCTGTTCCACTGAGGAAGTCTTCATGTGCTTGGAGTAGATATCTCTCTAACTCACTGATAGATTTGAGACCTGTTAGTTATTCTCAACCTGTCTTAGCCTGTTTGCCAAAGCAGTTTACTGAAGTATGACTACTGCCCATGCCATATCTTTCTGGAGCCACAGGTAAGCCACAGGGTGATAAGTGGACACCAAAGGTAGATGAGCCATCCTGAAAAGAGCTTAGCAAACCTTCACACCATGAGTGCTAGTCCTCCCTAAACACCCCATATATCTAACATACACATATGTCAAAGGTAATTCATAACTTGGTCCAAACTGCTCATTGCATACCTATTCATGATGGATGCAATAATAAAATAGATATTAGTACTGAAGCATTCAAAGATACAAATTATCTTAAAGAAATTGATTCGACTTCTAAAGGAAACACACTATAAAGTTATAGTCTAAAACAAAAGGAAAAATAGACACTTTTTTTTCTCTACTATATGCTTTTGTGGTCTTTAAGTCTTCTTCCTTTTTGACATCTATTTTCCTATGATCCTATAAATTTAAAGGACAGGTACAGTATTGCTCCAGTGAATAGCATAGTAATAAGCTCTCATATTTGTTTAATTGCACCGAATTGAACCGAATCAAAATATTTGATAAACTGACAGCCAATGTGGCATAATAAATAGTGGGTTATCCTTGGAACCAGGGAGACCAGGTTCTAGTCCTGCTTCTAAAACACATTAATTATCTTACCATGAGCAAGTCTTTAAGTCTCTCAATACTTCGACAATTCTCTAAGTTAATAAGTTGCAGACAGATTCCTGATCTGCATCAGTAAAGGGAATTTTCATACCACAACTTCCATCACATAAATGGAATTACAGTTCTGGACTCAGAATATATTTAGATGGATAACTAGATAAATATTTAATAGATGTGTGTGTGTGTGTGTGTGTGTGTGTGTGTGTGTGTGTGTGTGAGGGAGACAGACAGATACAGGGAGAAACACAGAGAGAGAGACAGAGACAGAGACACAGAGAGAGAGAGAGAAAGAGAGAAAGAGAGAGAGAGAGAGAGAGAGAGAGAGAGAGAGAGAGAGAGAGAGAGA
>JAJPUD010009477.1:20686-38825 GCA_023553655.1 Myrmecobius fasciatus
AGAGAGAGAGAGAGAGAGAGAGAGAGAGAGAGAGAGAGAGAGAGAGAAGAAAGGAGGGAGGGAGAGGGAGAGGGAGATAGATAATGTGTGCATGTATATGTGTGTGTGTGTGTGTGAGAGAGAGAGAGAGAGAGAAAGAGACAGAGAGAAAGACAGAGGGACAGAGAGTAGCTATAAGATGCCATCCTTCTCTATTCATGCCAGATAACTGAGAGTTTAGCTTATTTCTCTCAGAACCATAGCATGTGAGATTTATTCTTCATTTAGAGATAAATAAGCTCTCAGGGGAGCCTCATTCTTTCTAAATTCCCCAAACCCAACTTCTTAATAAGTGCATTGATTTCTTTTACCTTGAAGTATTTCCTTTGGTCACCCTCCCCTATGGCCAAAAGTTTACAATTATAGTGTCCAGTTGGGAATCTCTGGTTAGCCTATTAATTTTTCTTTTCCATTATAGCTATGGCCCTTTAAAAGTAGTGATTTTTTTCTTTTTAATTAGATAGAGTGATTATAATGAATTTTATATTGCACTGCAGTTTTCCCATAATAGATTCTTTCCCTTGCTTGCTTTAATTAATTTCTATGAAATGATAAAGCATTTTTTGCCTTTAGGCTTTTGTCACCAAATTATGAAAAATGTGAATGTTTCCCCCCTTTCCTCTATGAACAGGATTGAATAGTACAACAAAGGAAATACATTCATTTAAGCTATAACCCACATCTCCTCATCACTATTTGTTCATTATTTGTTTTGAAACATGTCCAAACCCTAAACTCTTATTTAGGTACTTTAAGCCCCTTGTGGGCTCAGGAATTTGGGAGATAAAAGTTGCTCTGCATCTTCTCCAATCTTTCCATCCCAGAACAGTTTGCTGTTGAATTTGTTCTTTGTGTTTGAATGATAAGGGAAAACAAATCCTTTCTGTATTGATAGAACACTAGGAGTTCCAATATTTGGAGAAGGGAGATTTGTTATCCATTAGATTCACTTCTTCTATCTTCCACCCCTCCAGACACACACCTCTTACTGAGAATGCTTCTGTGCTTCCTTATATGGTGTCTTGGATTATTTCCTTGTACATTAAATTGACTCACCTAACTATGCTTAAAATCCTTGAGACAGCAACTACATCTCACTGGATTCTTCTCTGATTCACAGGATCAGTGCTGGCTGAATATTTATTTCATTAAATTTAAGAGTTCAGTTAGAAAAGAAAAGTAATTTGCTCCTAATTACAAGGACAGGGTAGTCACCGATTGACTGGTATCTGACTTTATCCTTAAAAATGAACATAATCAAAGGATAAAAAAAAGAACATAATTGTGGTTGAAGAGACTGGTATAACTTCTTCATTTTACAAGAGTTAATTTAGGCTTAGATAAGATTCCACAGGCTGAAGGTCACTTAACAGGCCCAATATGGCCTTAAAGCCAGATCCTGACTTCAGATCCTATATAATTTTTGTTTTGCTAGATTATTATTTTCTAAAACACACTAAGATATGAGAAACAAAGATGATATTGTAGATAAAAGGCTGGTTCTAGGATAATCGACTATTGATCAAGTCCTGTCTCTGATTTATCCCAGCTTTTAACTATGGACATGTCACTTCTACAGAAAATAGAGAAATCACTGGGCCTGGAGTCAGGAACACATGTTAAAATTCACTCTCTGATACTTACTAGCTATATATGACCCTGGTCAAATCATTTATTCTGTCTCTTCAGTTTCCTCCAAAATGGGGATAATAATAGCATCTCACAGGGTTACTGTGAGGATTGTATGATATAATATTTGTAAAGTGTTTAGCACAATGACTAAAACACAGTAAGCTAAATAAATGCTTTTTTCCTTCCTTTCCTTATTTAATCTCAGTTCCCTAGGTAGCTCTTACTGGGCTTCTCAATATGGGTTTTAAGAACATTTTTTTAAAAAATATTGTGATAACTATATCTCAAAATTATTGATTTTCTAAAATCCCATGGATTTATTTTATGCTTTGAAAACATTATGATAAGTATCCTACATACTTTATCAATAAGTATCTATTATGCCAAAAAACAAGTTAAAATATGATAGATCAGAGCCAAAGATCTACTCAAAATTGCATACTTAGGTAAAGAATGTGGAACAATAAAACCTGTGATCTGTTGTGCTGTATTTTTCCTCTGGGGAAAAAAAGGAAAAACAAAACCAAAACCAAACATTCTGTCTGATTGACCTTGCTAAAAGACATCCTGTCTCCTTACCTGGGTGAAAAGACATCCTGGCTCCTTCCTTATCTCTCTCATAGGTTGTTAGCCTGCTAACCTAAGCCCCAAATTTTCAGTATATACAGTATATATGTCTCTCCCTAATCTATTTCTCCCTTGTTAGACTCCCTTTAGAGACTAGCCCATCAACCATGGAATAAATAAATTCTTTTGTGAATTTAAGAGAATCCCTTTAAATTATTTCAAACTTTCAGCCATGACTCTCACACATTTCAAATGAGGACTAAACCTCTCTAAAAGACAATTTGCTTATTCACATCAATGAAGGGAGTTTCCATATCAAGAAGCTCCCCATAATAATGTAATCAGTGATCCAAATACAAAGAACAGATAAAAAATATAATGTGTAAGCCACAAGATATTCAAACCTTTATCCAAAACAGCAGGTCTATCCAAGTTGTTATTAAAAAAAAATCGAGCCTAAAAGCCACAGAACCTTCATATTCCTATAGGTCTTGGATATTCTTTCCTTCAAAGTGTTACTTTTAAATTCTTTCCAGTAAACCTTCTTTAACTGAGTCCTTCCATAGTGAAGAAGTCATTTCTCTCAGGGTAGAAGGAAGAAAGGAGAGAATAACTGAAATTATAGGAACACCAAATGTTTCTCCCCTTAATTCAGTTAATCAATCAATCAATAAATTAAATGACTTTGATTTGTAGCAAGCCTTTCTAAAGCATGGAAATACAGAGATAGAAATGAAAGAGTCTCTGCTTTTTGTGAGTTTACACTTTATGGGAAGAGACAAGACTTACTTAGATCCTGCTTCAAAGCCTCATCCTGGCATGAAGGTGATCCTGGGTTCCTAAAGCCTTTGCCAACATGATGGAAGCTGGGGAGGGCCAACCATTCTTGAAAGCTTAAAATGCAGGCCCAGTGAAGGGCTACAGATATATTTTCTATGAACCAGTCTAGCTAAGTGAAGAGAGGACAAGTGAACATGTCAAAAAGTTTTTAAGTACTTTGCGCCAAGCAAAATTCAAGCAAAAAACAAAGACATTCTCTATCCTCCAGAAGCTTACATTCAAATGGGAGAAAACAGTAAAATTACTCTCTCTTTTGCTCCTAAAATGGCAAAGTCTGGAGAAAAATGCAAGGAGGTTTCAGGAGGAAGTCACCAACGGAAAAATGGAATTGAAAGGGTGGAACTAAAAGGCCCTTGGCAAAATTCAAAGACATTCATTACCACAGAGAGGACTGGCCATGTTGGTCACCAGCAATTCATCAAACCATCAATAAAGAATTGGAGGATTTGTGATCTGCCTCAGTAGAAACAGTACCTACGTGAATGAAATAATAACAGATCCAAAAACATACATCTGTTGCTCTGATTCTCTTTTATGTCTTCCTTTTTACTCAATAGGCATGTAGAGAGAATTGACCTGGAGAATATCTGTCTAAATCTGTATACCTTGACTTTTGAATTATTTACTTTACTTTATCATGCCTTATTCTGAATCCTGACCTGTACATGACATAGAATCCCTACTGTCACAAATTGCACTTGGCTTTCAGTTCTGCATTCTGTTTCTATGTTTCTATGTATCACCTCATCTGTTCCCACTTTTATTTGTGAAAGTGGAGAATAAATGTGATTTTGAGAAAAGCTCAGATTTCCACAATTACTCCACAGCGTTGGTGTCAGTCGAGATGAGAAGCTATTCTCAATAAATCTTACAAACTATAAGAGATCATTCTTCCAAATATTTAATTTGTAAAAATTATATAAATTATAAAAAAGTAAAATAAGTAGAACCAGGAAAATCATACCTATAATGTAAATAGAAAGAACAAAAGCTCAGAGAGAGTCCTGGATGATTTTAATGTCACTGAGAGATCAGTATTTCATCCTTTGCAGGGGTGGATGATAATGTATATGGAACATTGCATATTCTGCCAGAATGAGTTGAAGGCCCATCCTTTCCCCCACTTTCCCTTTGATTCTCATAAGTGATACTTTTCTGGTTAGGAAAAGAGGAATGAATATATCCAAAAATGAAGGTGATACAAAAACAAAAGACAAAAAAGTTTCATAATAAATCTAAAAATAAATTAATGGAATATAAGCATTTATGAATTTTCCCATGAAATTAAGTTGTGTTTTATTTCAAGTCTTTTTACTAAATGAATCTTACTAGGGTTGGTTCATGCCTTGCAGGCCAACCTCTTATTTTCCTTACAAGATCTGCACTTCTTTTATCTCTATTTACCCTAATAAAGGAAGCTATTACATAGAATCAACATCCTTGATGTTTCCATTGATTTTAAGCCTCACTTTGGAAGTCTATCTCTCTACAAAAGCAAAGTCAGCTTTTTATCCCTTAGAATTAGTCTCTCTCTCTCTCTCTCTCTCTCTCTCTCTCTCTCTCTCTCTCTCTTTTTCAGACACAGTCTCTGATCCATGCTGTGATGTCCCTCTGATCAATTGTTGCAACACTGGGTGTATTGACATTTCAACTACTGTGATTAATGGACTATGACAAGAACCAAAAATACTTGGATCCAGTCATGGAGCCTAGCTTTAGCCCAGGATCTCTTTTAATTATTCTGTTTTGTAATCTATTTATAAAATGGATAGGTAGACTTTAATGATTTTCATCTTATAGAGATTAATATCATTGGACTCAGGCTCAGATGAGACCAAAGTGAAAAGAAAGTCATACTTATAGTCAAAACACTCTAAGGAGTTTATCCTGACTCTCATTTATCATTTCTATCAAAGCTTTTTAAGCTGTGGGTCATGGCTCCATATGGGGTCACACAACTGAATGCCGGGGTCATGAAATATTTGGCAACATTAAAAGGTTTCTGAACACAATGACCAAAAATTAATTCAAAGCCATATGTCTAATGAATCCAAGGTGTCTGTGGCAGTGTTGCATCTTGTGACTTCACTGAATCCTTGGTTTTGAACACACAACATGCATATTTTGCACTGTGCATGCATGTATGCTGCCAGAAGCACCTCAGATTACATTCTAATTGGCTGCCAATAGGTTCTAAACCAAACCTTATTTGATCATTTTTTGGGTCCGGATTGATTCAGATTAAATATAAATAACAGTCATTTCTGCTTTAGTCAATAACCATAAGGGTCTTCCCCTCCTAGATTCATTCATTTATTTATCTAGATTTTTTTAACTAAGTGAAAGAGGAAATTCTTTGCATCAATTGCTACCTAGCCTTAATCACTAAATGGGTGCTGCCTCAATCAAACTGTGACCTGTTGATGATCTTAGTTTAAAAAAGGCCAAAGTCTCCTTTTCATCCAGGGCCATCTCCAGGTCTCCTGATCTATATCTGGCTATTGGACCCAGATGGCTTTAGAAGGAAAAGTGAGGCAGGTGACCTTGCATAGCCCTTCCTCACTTAAATCCAATTCACTTGCATGCCATGACATCACCTCCCTGATGTCCTGGTCATCTTTAGCACAACAGGACAAACAACAGATCAGATTCAAGACACAGTCACATAAAAATTTCTTAGGCAAATAGAAAACTGGGAAAAATTTAAGAAGCCCTGATACATATATATGACCCTAGGCAAGTAAATCACTTAATGTCTCAAAGTATCTGTTTTCCCCTATGTAAAATAAGGAATTTTGACTAGATGACCTCTAAGTACTTCTCCAGTTCTAAAATATAATCTTTTGAGAACCCTCTCTCCGACCCTGATAATTGCTAACTATGGATTGTGGGCAAGTAATTTATACTTTCTAAGCCTCAGCTTTTCAGCTGTAAAATGGAGACCTTAATACCTTAGAACTTTTATTTCATAGTTGTTGTGAAGTTGAAGAGAGATTAATATGCAGAAAATTCTTCATTGACCTTAAAGAATTATGTGATTGTAAGGTAAGATGATGACATTGACAATGCTTTCAGTGAAACATCATCTTATCAACTTAGGTTGTTTGGTACAGACCCACAGAATTTGACAGCTGATTTCTATTAGATTTATTCTAAACTATTTCTTTAACTTTCTAGTCTTTGTTATACATTTTGTAA
Organism: Myrmecobius fasciatus; assembly: GCA_023553655.1. Classification (NCBI taxonomy): domain Eukaryota; kingdom Metazoa; phylum Chordata; class Mammalia; order Dasyuromorphia; family Myrmecobiidae; genus Myrmecobius; species Myrmecobius fasciatus. The sequence continues at coordinate 26,963 of JAJPUD010009477.1, forward strand.
GTTAAAAGGTTTCAACATGTAGTCATCAATTCTTTTATGGGCTTTCTTGGGCATATTAAGGAACCATCTTAACACAGAAAAACATTTTAATGGCTTCACAAGATAGAAATAAAAATATACAATTCTAATAGATCAGAAAGTAATTGGAAACTAAATAATCTCATCCTAAAGAATGAATGGGTGACAGAGAGAGGGATGTGAAATGTGGACCACAACATAACATTTTCATGTTCTCTATTGATGTTTGCTTGCATTGTATTTCCTTTATCGGATTATTCTTTCTTATAGATATGATTTCTCCTGAACAAAAAAATGATGTGTGGCAATAACTATACATATATTTGATTTAAGTATTCTAACATAATTATCATGTAGTGGATATCCTGCTATCTAGGGGAGGGGTGAGGAGTAGGGGGGAAAATTTGTAACAGAAAGTTTTGTAAGGGTTAATGTTTAGGAATTACCCATACATGTGTTTTGCAAATAAAAAGTATTAATAAAAAAAAAGAATGAATGGGTGAAACAGCAAATTATAGACACAATTTATAATTTCCTCCAAGAGAATTACAATAATGGAACAATATAACAAAATTTGTGGGATGCAGTCAAAGCAGTAATAAGGGGAAATATTATATCTCTAAAAATATACAATCCCATATAGAATAACTTTTCTTTCATTGGCAAGAAGGTTTCATTCACCCTTTCCATAAACTGATCCCATTTGGGTCACTAGAACATTATAAAAACAAATGTATGTGATTTATTTTGCTCAATAATGTGCTAAACTTGTAGTCAAGAAGACTTGAGTTCAGATCTCCCATTTACAAATAAGTCACTCAAGTTCACTATCTCAATTTCCTCAACTTTAAAATGGTAATAATTAATAACAATAATCTTACAGGATTGCTACATGGTTCAAATGAATGGAAAACACAGTGCTGATTTTAAAGTTCTATGCATTAGGTCTATACATATAATTTCATCCATATGTAAAAATTTACAATAAACTTCCTGAAATAAACTGATAAAATTGACAAATTCAGGTCCTCGAGAAATTGAATGATTTACCCACAGTCCTCCAGTCAGCTTCAATCCAGGCTTTTGCTGTTTCTAAATATAACCTTCTGTCCACTGAATGATATTGTTCTGAATCATTATTGCTGTCATTAAAGTGAAAAGAGAAACCAAAGCTGTTGCCTTCCTGCCATCTTTCTGATCTTCTTTAGCTAGGAAAAAAAAATCCTCCAAGCCAAGTGGCCTGAAAAGAAAATCAAAGACAAATTGGCATTTGGTAGAGCAGTTGCTGGAATGATGGTTTTTATATGCATGAAGACATAAATCTTATGAGGAGAATATTCTTCTCTCTAAGAAGCTCAAATTACTCGGAATCTCCTCTCTACTTACACTGACAGCAGCAAGAGACTAAAAATCAAATTTATTCTAATATGAGCCCATTGAAATTGAAGAGCATTTCTCAGAGATCTCCCAAATGGGGTGAACAGTATAGACTAATATTGTTGTGCATTTTTCCTTGTAGCTCTTATGAAAGCCACAAAGCCCTAGTTACTTTTGATTTACAATGGAGGCAAGGTCATCCTTATAATGGAAAAAAAAAAAAACATACAAGGTCTATATTTTCAGCCACTGAGATTCCATTTATCACTGAGATCAATGACAGTTTTATTCTCTGCAGAGATGAACTATCCATTTTGCAGTAAAATTATCATTTTTTCCCCCTTTCACCACCTCTTGTGTAGTTGTGGGATGATTGGAGAGTCTGGATGGTAATGGGATTTTTTAACAAAAGGAAGTCTTCTATTCAGCTATTAGATTGTTAAGTTTCTCTGATTTCTGGCTGAAAACAGATTCTAAATGAGATGCTAACAAGAATTTGAGTTTCAGGGCCAAGGCAAAAGGTGACTGAGTGGTGGAAATTATTCACTCATGCACCTGGAAAGCTGTGTGGGTTATCTCAAAACCACCAGGTGAATAAGAAGGTTATTGAGAAAACAAACTGCTATAAATTCAGGGGAACTTAAGAGAGGCTGGAAATTTCACAAATTTTCTTAGTTAAAAAGACCCTAAAGTGAAGTGATGTTCCTGAAATGGAAAATTATTGTAGCAGAGGCATTTCTCAAGACTCCAAATTTGGTTCTTTCTTCCCCCTGCATCATCTTCTTTAGCAATCACTTTTATAAGGATGGTTCAAAAATTAGCACAGTGGACCTGTATGTATAGTATATGTATGTGTGATCATTTTACATGTATGTATACATACATTGCATATATGCATTATATATGTATATATAAGATAAATAAATGTGTGTGTGAGAGAGAAAGAGAAGAAGGAAAGAGAGAAAGAAAGAAAGAAAGAGAAAGAGATTCAATATATGGCAAAACATTAGTAACAAAGAATCGTAAACAAGTGCATTACCAACAATGGGCAAATGAATTAAAAATAAGGTGCATGAATATTATTGTAATGTTAAAAAAACAAATTAGTCTGAAGGATACAGGAAGCATGTGTATGAGGATTTATAAACTGATGCAAAATGAAGTAAACAGAACCAGGAAAACAAAGAACATAATAAATACAAAAATACAAATGGAAAGACACCTCCAAAAATCAGATTTCAAAAAACCATATAATTAATGTAAAAAATTGACCAAATTTGATTCTAAAAAAAAGAGTCATAAACACATATCCCTCCCTTCTTTGCAGAGGGAAAATACTTTGAAAATGGAATACTGTATATCCTATTAGATTTGATTGGTATGTTAATTTTGCTGAATTGGTGTTTTCTCCCTCCTTTTTAAATTCTTTGAAAGAAGGATTGTCTTTCTGGATTGAGGAATGGATAAGGTCAGAATTATATTGGTAATATACATTTTAAATGTAGTAGATAAAAATGAAAGATAGCAATATTTTAAAACAAGCTCTTTTTTTCTAACTCTCATCTTTCTCAATGGCCCCACTATTCTCTCTATCACCTATACTTGTACCCTAAGAGCCATTTTTGATTCCCATTCTTCTTCAGTCCAAGTTTCTAATCAGTTGTCAAATTGTGTTTTTTTCTAATTCTCCCTGCCACTATATCAAAAGACTCTTCTTGCATTGTTTCTGCAACTTTCTAACAGGTCTCTTCACTTCTATTCCTTTCCCCCTTCAAACAATCTTTCACACTAAATGAATCTTTCAGATACAGAACTATGACCATGTTCCTCCACTGCTAAAAAATTCTCAATGGCTCCCCACAGATCATGAAATATAGACTGAATTTCTCTGGGTTAAAGGATAAGGTTCTACTGCTACTCTACTTAATGGCAGAAGATTCAGATATTTCAGACAAATTAGGAGGGAATAAGTAATTAATAAATGTAAAAAGATCATGAGGTTTTCAGTCATTCAATCAAAACAGATGACAACACAGAGACATGAGATTGGTTGAATAAATCAGTTGCAGGCCAGAGGCCCACATGCAAAAAATCACAAGCTAGTTCCAGGTATAAGCTGATCTAATAGTGACCAATCCTGTGGTGACAACCTCCTATTTAAGAAGGTGTTGGGGGCCATCATCAATCATCTTGACTTTGTCTTGCCACTGAACTGCACTGACTCTAGAGGAAAAAGTGAGGCTGAAGACTTTGTGAATAATTCATTGCTTCACTTAAATCCAATTCACTCACAAGACAAGATATCCCTCATTCTATCATTTGTCCTCTTCAAGAGGTGATGGCTGTTATTTTTATCATTGTTGTGTTCTTCTTTTGCTTCTTTTGCTTTTTCTATTGATTCTAGTTCTTCTTGTTCTTGTTCTTCTACTTCTTCATTGCCCCCTTCCTCCTCCTTTTCTTCTTACCCCTCCTCCTTCTCCTCATTCTCCTCCTCTTCTTTCTCCTCTTCCTTCATCATATACAGATCCTCTGTCCATGTGGGGAGTCATGCCTTTGCTTGTAGTTGCTCTGTCCAAAGGAATATAATTTTGGTCACATATTTTATATGATATCCTTGGGTTTGAAGGCTAGATATTTTTAATTTCCCATTAAGTTTATTTTCATTTCTAATTAACTCTTTGTACCCCGCAGTTTTCATTTTTGATTTCTTGAAATATATCTTTGAAAAACAAACATTGAAAAAGTTCCTTGTGATTCAAATGGATCTATTTGTGTATTTCTTTAAACCTCATCACTATGGCTTTCACCAAATGGCCAATTACAAGTCTCAGCCCTAGCTACTCTAGTTCATTGTTTGGGTTTTGATGGCTAAAAGTAAGGTTAGGTGGCAATTGTTTTCTGCTGTGGTGAGATATTCTGAGGGTCTTCCCCTCCCAGACTGATTCTTTTGTGATGGCAAACTAGGCCATCTTTTGTCTCAATTCCTATCTAGGCCTTAATCATTGAATGGTTGTTGCCTTAGACAAACTGAGACCTAGAAAAGACCTTTGTTTAAAAAGGTCAGGGTCACTTACTGCATCCTGGACTTTTGTGAGCTATCTTGATTTTTGTCTTAATACCAGCTTAAGTTACTCTAGAGGAGAGAATGAGGTAATGACTTTGTCCAGCACTGCCTTACTTAACAAGCCCAAATCAAGACATTACCCTCATTAGGTCACTGGTCCTTTTTAAGAATGAAAGATGAGCAACTAAGAGAAGGAATTACCCTTGGTAGTGAAGAGAAGAGTTTTCTCTATCTCTCTCTTCCCTATTAACCTCTTGTGAACTTCTTCAAAAACTCTGGGGATCTGGAATTTTCATTAGTACCTGGTAGTTGTGGCCCCAGAGCATCTATGGCTGAAAGCAGTATTCACATTGAGCACTGAGAAACACACCAATAATAAGCTAAACACAAAAGAAAGGGGAGCCTCAGGACTCTATAGAAGATTGCTGAATGAATTAAAAAATAATTAGATAATTAGACAAAATATTTCAATAAATACTCTACAGAACTCTTCATTCTCTTTGATAACCTAGAGTAAAGACAGCCATTCCTTGAACTATTTTATTTTAATTTCTAGGAGAGATGCCAATCTGAATTTTGTGACTCGACAACAATGTCTTGGCTATGGCAGAAAAGCAAACTTGATATAAGACACTTCAGAATTCCTCCATCTCTCCACAGCTACTAAGGGGTAGGGGGTATATCACCTGCTTCCTGTTATTCCCAATGGTAGCTTTCCTAGCCAACTGTACTCTAGATGGACTTGAATAGAGAAGTCTCATGGCAGAGAAGTAAGTGATTTGTATGAGAACTCTTCCAAAAACCTCAAGCCAGAGAAACAAAAGAAAATAAGCTTCTTTCTTTCTCTCATGAATTTTTTTCCACAAAATAAAAAGCAAAAACAAAGATCTGAAGAGCTGTGAAGTTCTTTTTTCTTCTTATTTTCCAGTCATCATTCATTATCTTATGTGGAAACTTGAAAAATTACCTGTACTCTAGTGTATGAGCACTGGAGATTTTATGTTTATTACTGGAATGTAGATGCTGAAAAGGTATGAGCTCTGAAAGGATTGAGATACTGTCCAATACATAGGCTAGTGCAGTCCTGGGAAACAATGGTAATACAAGTTGCTCACAACAAATTACAAAGTCCTGATCTGATTTCAAAGGAAAAATAACTTTAAGACAACAATTGCTCTTGGTTAATTAACAGCTGTCATTAGATCAAAAAAATTTATATGCATGACCTGCTTAAATCCAGTTAAAGATGTAATGGCTATCTTCAAGATTTGAATGTGGGCACTGGATAATTTTTGAGAAATAAGAGAGAACAAACTTGTTCTTTTTGGTCCCAGAGACCTGTTTGACTGCTTGACAGCATAAGAGCAATTCATTCTGCTCCACTTGGTCCCAGAACTAGAGGTAATGGTTTGAAGTATCAAAGAGGCAGACTGAGTTTCCATGGGACAAAAAAAATCCCTAACAATTAGAACTAACAGAAAAGGAAATGGGATGTCTCAGGAGATAGTACTTTTCCTTAAATGGTAAAGACTGGATGACCTTAAAGCTTTGCCAATTATAGAAAGAATGCTTTTTTTCAGGTGCTAATTGTGGTAGGTGTTCTCTGAGGTCCTTTCCAAATCTCACATTCTATGATACATTCAGCACTCTCTAAGGTGCAATAGACAACACAAGAAAAATTCCTGGCTTGAATAATATTCAATCTACTCAGTCAACAATAAGTATTCATTAAGTGCCTGCTATGTACTAGGCACTATGTTAAGTGCTATAGATAATCCTCCCACCCCCCTCAAAAAAAGTGGCAAAGAATAGTGTCTGGTCTCATGTATCTCACAGTATAATTGGGAGACTGGATGCTAATATATACAAACAAGTTATCAATAGGATAAACTGAAGACAACTCATATAGAGAAGTCATTAGGAGTAAGGAGAATAGGAAAAAGAGTCTCATAGAAGACAGGATTTTAGCTGAGACATGAAGGAAGTCAGGAGGCAGAGTTGAGAAAACAGAGGATTCAAATTGCATGACTGTGAGACAATGGTATCCAATATAAGATAGTCTCTAAGTGACTGAAAAATATTCATCCAAAGAGTTTTCCAGTTGTACTTTTTTCTTGTCCCCCCCAAGTAATTATGGTCTCCTAAAGTGGAACAATTAGGTGTCCTACAAATCTCCCTTTCATCAACCATTTGCCAGTTCTCTTGCAAAGCATCACTCAATTACATTGCCTGCTGAAAAGGGGAAGTCATATCCTACCCCCCCCCGAAAAAAAAATCACAAATTAACTTTTCCAAAACGAGTTCCTTAATGCAAAGGGGAAACTAGAGACTAAATAAAAGGAACACATGATTAGGATCTCTCTTAAAAAATAAGCTTGTATCATTTGAATATGAAAATCTCTCCTTTCAATGCAAATCTGTAAGCAGGATATCTTTCATAATCTTGGACAAAACTCTTCATCTCTGGGTCCCAGGTCTATAAAATGGGAATAATAATAATAATCTCTATAATACCTAGTTCCCAAAGGTGTTACAAAGAAAAAATGAGATCTTGTATGTCCCTTATTCTGCCAATTTTAAGTCATTGCATGAATATCAGCTGTTATCAATCTTGTAGAAAAGCATGACATCATCTCCCAAAGATCAATTTAATATATTCATCATAATTTATATATTTATATATGTTAATATATATTAATAATTTATCAATTATTAATTTGCATTATAAATGGTGTTTGAGATGTTTGTTCTATCTCTTTTCTTGAAAACTGGTATAATGAAAATGCTCTTAATAACAGAGTGTAATTAATGCTAATTTAAATCATTTCCTCAGCAAGCCTTTCTAACTAGTATATATAATCAAAAAATAGCCCACCTCATCAGGGGATGCTTATAACCTTATATACTTCAATTAAACCATTCCCTTAAAAGTATTAAAACTAGTATTGAAGTAACTACTAATTAGAATTAGACTTTTTAAATTGGAAGGGACCTTATAAGTTATTTTGTTGAAACTCCTCGTTTTAACAATAGAAAACTGAAACCTAGAGAAGTGATTTGCCTATAACCACACAGCGCATCAATGTTGGAGGGAGAATTGAAACCTCTTTCTTTCCTGATTCTAAGTTCAGTGATCTTGTTCTATAAAACTCCATGATAGGCTCCTATAATAAATTTTTAATCTTTTTATTTGTGGTACCCTAAGAGAGCATTTGGGACAATGTTTAAAAAAAAGCATTTTATTATTTTTAATGTTTTATTTATTCATTCAAGCAGCACCTATCCTATACTTTTAAAATGCTAGGGTCTGGGGAAAATGAAAATAAGCAAGATGTGGTCTTACTTTACAAAGAGTTTGATTCCAAAAGGGATGATAAATAAAAACAAAAATAATAGCAATAGCTCTACTTATAAAACGTTTTAAGGTTTACAGTGAAGTGCTTTATATAAGCTATTTCATTTGATCTCAGAGAATACAGAAATAATTGTAAAACAAATTAGAATGAGGTAAATACATAAGAAAAGTACCAAAAAATGCTATAAATTTAGATGAGGAAAAGAACACAACTGACCTGGTTGAAAGAGAGCAATCAAAAAAGACATCTTAGAAGTAATTTTGAATTATTCTGAGGATTATTTATAAAATTTAAGAGAAAAAAACATAATTTTGTGAGTAGAGCCCCATCTTCAAAATCAAAAAGACCTGAGTTCAAGTCTTAATGAACATATGTGCTCTCTTTCTCTTTTTTCTCTTTCTCTCCTCTCTCTCTCTTTCTCTCTCTCTCTCTCTCTCTTTCTTTCTCTCTCTCTTTCTCTCTCTCTCTTTCTCTCTCTCTCTCTCTCTCTCTCACACACACACACACACATATTGTTGTGTTCCTAAATAATTCACTTCACCCTCATTTCAACTCTAGAGTGGCAGCTTCTTACAAATATAAATTATAGTGAAGATTTTTACTTGCAGGATGAGTTTACTCATCCCAAAATTCCCCATATCAATAAACCATAGGAATAACAATTATTCCTTCCACATCACAATGTTGCCCATTTCAATTTCAATATATTACAAGTTGGAATAAGAAATTAAATTAAAATTTGGCAGAAGCCACAGATGACACAGAAAAAGATTAGAAATTCAGAAATGCATACTATACATTTATGTGTATAGTTATGTATAATATATTTTATCTTTCAATAACATAAATATGAATAATTTTTAAAAATTAAAATATGACCAAATTCTTAATCCAAATTTTGAATGACGTAAACACTCAATAAAAGAAAAAAAAATTCAGACTCCTTCTCTAGTACAAAGGAAGGACCAAAAAATGTTGCATAGATTTTCCAATTCGGAGGATATCCACATCCTTAACTTCCACAAGGTGGAAGGGATAACTGTAGTTTCTATCTCTAGAGAAACTCATTAGTAGAATCTTAGTCATAAAGTAAAACATTAGTTTTGGCATAGAAAATCACATATGAGAAATTATTATCTGCATCCACAAAGGTAGTTCCCACATATGAATGAAATTTTAAATAGTCTTCCAATAAAGTTATTTGGGTTTTTCCCTTGTAGATGCTGGTAAAATCAGAGGTGGTTATACTGCTGCCACAAGTTTTAATAGTCATTAATAAGATGTCATTCCTTCTAGATCACCAGAGAGACATATGGATTGATTTAGATTCCTATCAAAGTTTCAAGAGTCATAAATAAGAGGAAAGCTTAGCTTACAGCCCATTTCTTAAACTGATGTTTGGGGTAATTGTAGTCCTTCTACAATTATAAGGTAAAAACTTAAAACTCATGGTTGTTCATAAAATGATGGCTTTGATTTGCCCTTGACTTAGGTCAGTTCCACAGTGTCTCTTTCTACTAATCTAGAAGAGATTTCTAAAGATTTAGAAGACATATAAATGCAAGCCTAGCCCACTTTTCCAATTGCATATTTTACTGATTATTTAAAACAACACTGGCACATACTGTAGATTAATTTTATTGATTTTAACAAAGATTTATGTTATTGATTTTTAAAAGGAATTTTACAATTTCCATTGCTTGTTCTCCTTATAAAATTGTCAAGTACCTTAAAGAAGTTATTAGCAAGAAAAAAAAGGATAAGAAGAAAAAAATATCTCTTAAATAATTCCTTCCCTCATCCCACCCACAGGAAGAAACAGGACTTGCCTTTTGAATGTTGTTGATACTAATAAGTATAAAAATCTAAGACGAATCCAGGAGTCAAATTGAACCAGTGGATAAAGTCAACTTTTATAAACACATTGGGATCCCTTAAGGAAGACACAATGAGCCTAAAGCTAGGTACAAGCCATAGCTATGTACATCAAGAAACTAACTGGAATTCTGAAATTGAAGCTGAATCTAGAGCAATTGCATATATGCAATACCACTCTTAATGTATATTTTTGGAACTGTTCAATTAACTGTAACAGATATTCTAAGTATACAAACAGAAACCTGTACAGGATTAATGAAACCCTAGAGTTGTCACCATAGGGTAGTCATGGAAAGATTAATACTTCTTTCTGGTTTAAAAAAAGTAAGATATTCTCAGAGCATGTGAAAAATAGATTATGAATTTACATCGATTTCTTTGGATCAAGGAGATATCATTTCACCAAGAAAAGTCTGACTGTGCATACATGTCATTCAATCTTCTTTAATGTAAACAATAATAGAGCCCTTGAAATAGACCAAAATCTAAAAGGAGAATCAAAAGAACCTTCATGAGCTACATCCACTTGAACCAGATACTTGACAAGACACAAATTGGTGTCTACATTGACATAACAGAAGCTTAGTATTCTTCATAAACTAACAGAGGACAAATGCGTGTACTACAAATAAAGAACTCAAAACTTGGGAATTTAACAGAGACTCTAAGGGAGATAGAGAATTATTGCGGAGGGAGCTGTGTCTATATTTGCCCAACATTACACAGTTCTATAAAAATTCAAGAAGAGTTTTAATAAATATGGCCATTCTAAAAACATTCATGGTCTCCAAACTACAGAGGACAAGAAGTTCAAAATAACACAAAGGCACTCATCCCAAGATCATTTAGATATGAATTTGATTGGAAAAGATGAGTAGAGTAGTAGTAATAAAAATGACAATAAGGATGAGGATGATGATAGCAAGCTTCATCATAAGGTTGATAATAATTATAAATGGTATTTTTATATGGCTTTAAAATTTTTAAAAACAATTTAGAGATATTATTTCATTTGATTCTCTGTGAGATAGAAATTACAAGTATTACTGCATATGAATTTTATGACTCCATTCTCCCTCACTAAAATATGTTCTTCATAATCTCTATATATTTTTCTTTCTACACAACTAATAAATGTCTAATTACCTTGATTTTGAACAGAAAAAAAACTAAGCTCCAACTCCTTCATTTTACAATTAAGGACCTCTGATGTTCACTATACACTTAATCTTAGGTAGGTCAATTAACATCCCTGGATCTCAATTATGAGGTGAACTAAATGACCTCTGAGTTCCTTTCATCTCTAGATCTAGAAGGTATATAGGCTCACTGATTTGTTCTAAGTTAACAACACAGCTGGGTTTCCTGTGATTCAGATTTAGATATATTCTTTCCAATACATCACACTGCCTATTATATACATACTGTATACTTGGTATAATAAATTATGAATGAGAGCATATCATCAGTCTGAAGTTTTATCAGATATGAAATTTACCAAAAGTCTGAATTCAATGATATTATAATGTGAAATAATGTTAAATTGACCTTGGAGGTATATTTGTTCAATGAATAAGAAATACCTTTCCTGACACTGAAAATGGTTGATTTCCTCCTTCAACTATTGCTGAGACTATTTATTTCTCAACTAACATGTTAGGTTGTAATCAAGCCTATAAAGGAGTGCCTGTGATATCACAGGTTTATGAAAAGTTCTACAGATAACTGAAAAAAGAACACATCATCCAGCTTTTGTTCAAGAATGAAATAATTAGTAAAGGGAGAATGAAGATGTTGTTGGCCTGCTGGCCAGTTCTGTTGAATATGTTCCCTTTTCTTGAAAAAATCATACTTATCCCCATTAAGATTGAATTAATTCTCATTTTTTTCTTCTACTTTAGGTCTGTGAGGGGAAAAGGGGAAAGGAACAAGAAAAGAAAAGGGGAAGGGAAGAAAAAAGGAAAAAAAGGAGGAAAGGGCAAGGAAAAGAAAAGAAAGAGGAAGGGAAGGGAAAGGAAGGGAAATAAGCTTGCAAGTGAGTACTTCCAGCATATTGTTGTTTATTTTGCATATGTATAACAAGTTTGTTTATTAGTATTCACCCCAAGGAATTGAAGATACATTTCTTATGAAGATACTATAGTAGTCTGAAAAAGAAACAAACATAACC
>JAJPUD010009477.1:38835-58332 GCA_023553655.1 Myrmecobius fasciatus
CTTGCTTTTCACATATTCAGAATTTCATTACCGACTCCTGATTTATTAGTCTTTCAAAAAGTCCAGAGCACCTACATATCTTCCAACTGACTTTTTAATTTATTTTCATTGTTTATCAAAGTGTCTCCATCCTCTCACCATGGTCTCCATGTATTTTTTCATCAAATGCAAACATGGATGGTGCCTTGTATTGATATTTGGGACCTGTTCTCTTCATTTCATTTCCATATCTTTGCCTTTCATTTTCTAAGCTCAATTCCACGTACATAATGATTGGTTTAAACATTAACCTTGAATTTTGAACTATATAATAAATGCTTCATAAAAACATTTTCATTAGAAATTATGAATCCAAGCTCTAAAATAGCTTGGATTATAGCCCAGGACCATCATATTCAAAGCATATCCATATTATAAGGGATCTGTTTTTTAGATGTAGTTCATGCCCAAGACTAATGATTTAAATTTTAGCTAGCTCATCAACATATTGACAGCTAGATCAAGTTTTAATTGAATCTTTATTTCTAAGTGTATATGATAAAGTCTATCTATTGCAAGAAAGCCCCTGGAAAATAGATATGTATTCAGGAAAATTCTTAATAACTAGAGCCATGTTCATTAAGAAGGTTCATTAATCCTCTATGAATTATTTAAATATGACTTTCAACTATTATGTCTAATGGATATAGCACATGGCTTGCATGAATGAGCTAATAGACCTGTAGCAGAACTAAAGAAATGCAGCAAGCTAAATAGAAAATATATTTTTTGATGCTGTGCTGGCAGTGGTTATATTTTTGGTCTATGAATGAGCTTGAAAGGCCCGATATGATTCTAAGACAATTTGGTTTTCTGCTTATCATTCTGTTTCTCCAAAATTAGTTTCTCTCTGTTTTTGTCCTTTCCATAAGCTTCTTGTGACTGAAGACAGTTTTGTTCATTGCATTTATATTCCCATTGCCTACCAGAGTGCCTGGAATATTAGGGTAGGCATGTGCAACTTTCCCCAGTTTATTCCCAGTCTGTATGATTTCATCTTCAGCTTCTGTGAATAGGAGTAGAGGAGGTGGATGATGGGAATAATATAGAATGGGCACATGTCTAGGAATCATAGATTAATGAATAGGAGGACAACAGAATAGGAAGGGATAGTAATATAGAGGTGAGTGTAGAAAATGCAAGGATGATAGATTGGGAAAGAACCAAGAAGTAAAGAGATTAAAGGTCATGACAAGGACACAGGATTGTGTTAGACATGTTGAAGCAGAGATAAATTTAGAAAAATAAAAGGTTATGATCAGATAAAATAATCTATGAGTGCATAAACATGAAGGATCAACATATATGGGTAGTAACAAAACCAAAACCATGAAGGGTCAATGCTGCATTGTGGAAATTATGGGAACCAACTGACTGCATTTTGAGATATAGGTTTCATTTTCCTTTCTCCCCTTTCCAGTCATGAAAATTGAGTAACATCCTTTTTCATATCTGAGAATCCTTAAAACTCATTCTCCCCTTCTTGCCTTAGAAAATCCCTAATCTTTCTTCCAGTAAGAAATCAGATTATTTTATCTTACCCCTTAATTTATATCTTGTTTGTTGCTTTGCCATAATGTATAAAATTTGGGCTAAATCTATATTGAGGATCCCAGTCTCCTGTTGAGGGGTCTGATCTTGATTTGCTATGAAACTGCACACTTTGCCAATAAATTGATATAGTCAGAAGCTCCAATCTTTGTTTCCTCAGCTATTGCAGATTTCATTCACATTAGAACTAGAGTGGAGAAATAAGTCAATGAAATTCATATGTTATTTCCTTCACCTAGCTGCTTCCTCCCTGCTCCTTAGTCTTTTCAATAGTATACCATTGGCTACCCCATATCCTTAATAGCTAGGGTGCTAATAATCAATACATCCTTTCCTAGGCTATTAACAACAAAAATTGTAGTTTTATAGACATTTCTAACAAAAATCTCTAATTAGTCAAATTTAATTAATGTGAATCTTAAATTGTAACCTTCTGAAGAGGAATATATCCAAAGGCTAAGCATTTTCAAGGCCATTTTTCAGTAGAAAGGTGAGTATTTTCAGGTGCATTACTTTGAAACACATGATGGTATCGTGGAAAATGTACTAAACATAGAAGACATGATTTCCACTCATGCCTTCCTCACTACTAACTCTGACCATGCATTATTTTTGTAATTTCTCTGAGTCTCAGACTTCTCATTTATAATATGAGCGAATGATAATTATGTCAATTACTTCACAGAGATTTTAGAATTTTTCCACTGGAATGGGTTTTAAAAGTTATCTAAACTAATTCACTTCATTCTACAGAAAAGGAAACTGGAATTTGGAGAGATAAAGTAATTATTTTAAATGTCACACCAAGCAAGTGACAGACAAGGTTTCAAATTGGATCTTTTGATTTCCAATCTTGTCTTCTCTCTGTTACATAAGACCTATGAAAACTTATTCTGCTGCAGTTGAGTTCCACATAAATGTGAGCTCATCATAGTACTAATATAAGGATAAAGTTTGACGTTGGGCATCTGAGTAGCCCTGCATAGAAGACTCATATTCAGCTTTATAAGTCACAGCTCCAGCTCTTTGTCAGGTCAATGCCACTGGGGCAATGGATTTTTTATTTTGTTTTTTTTTAAATATTGCTCACAGAGTTCATGGTTTTTTTATGTTATTACTTTTCTAGTCTTGATGCCATGAGGAAAAGGCCCCAAACTGACAAGTCCTGAAAAGGTGTCATTTTGATTGTTTTCTCAGAAAAAATAATCCATTACGATACAACATGAAAATTACATATTTCCAGAAAATAATGCCGAATGGCAAGGAGTAGTGGGGAGGAAAGAGAAGGAAAGAGAAACAAAGAAACCCATGTTTTACAAGAAGTCAATAAAAAACAGACAGATCAGCCCTAGATCAACTTGCAGTATGTCAAAGAAGTGAATTTAACTGTATGGGACTACAGGGGAGAAATCCATCTTCATCTCCATGCCTTAAGTAAGTTTTTGACAAGAAATTTAATAACATGAAAGAAAACACAATTCTCTATATACAGAATTTTTATGGAGAAAAAAGGATGAAGAAGCTACTGGATATGAGACATTGTTTACAAGTCACTGTTTCTGTGGAATCTCCCACAAAATAGATTCTCACTTAAACTCAGCAGTAACAAGTTCTCAGTCAAACATATTGGCTTTAGAAAACTATCGATCAACTTACATTAAGCGTTTACTGTGTGCTGGACATCAGGCTAGTCATTGGGCATTCAATTATGAGAGTTTCAGTTCTCAAGAAGCTTCTATTCTAACTGGGAAAGCAACATGAAAATGGGCTGGTTATACTTGAACAAATGATTTGATAACTATCAAACTGATTCACTAGAATTAGTCACTTCTATTAGCACACATCAAAAAATTTATTTGTTTACAATGTTAACTGCTGCTGGCTGAATTCCTCATTTCCTTTCTTCTTGAAGAAAGTATGTGAAAACAAAATTGCTGCCCTAGTTACAAGTTCTCCTCATTTCTGAGTGCTGAACGATATTTTTCAATTTATTTTTCACTACTCCCTTTGTCCACTTTTGGCTTGAAATCATTTAGTCTTAGGCACAGATATTAGACCTCTGACTTCATTGTTATAAGAAACTTCCAGGTGAGGGAATTCTCTGTACCACTGCAGGTTCGTAACTTTTCTGCAACTTAAAATATTTTATTTGCCCAGGGCCCTGAGAAATTAAATGATTTACTTAGAATCTCAGAGTCATGATGTGTCAGAAGAAGCCTTCTTGATTTTGAGGCCAGTATTCTGTCCACTGCTTTATACAGCCTCTTTGTTAAAGTACATGTTGAGGGGTAGCTAGCTGGTGCAATAGATAGAGCACCAGCCCTGAAGTCAGGAGGACCTGAGTTCAAACACTTCCTGGCTATGTGACTCTGGGCAAGTCAATTAATTTGACTTGGAAGATTACTCAATCCTCTACCTCCTCATCCTCTGTAACAGATGGTGACTCAAAAGCAACAGTAATCTTCAGGGAAGTCCTTTTCCAACTGTTTTTCATGAGATTTGTAATTGGGTGTGACAAAGTGTTCTAGAAAATGATATTTCTTGTTGCTTTTGTACAGACAATAAAACCAGGTCAAAATAACCCTTTTTTTCATTTCTTCAAGGAGTACCCACAAGCCATCCTTTCACTGAGCTTAGATTTTCCTATTACTCTTGGCTTCATTTATATCAAGAATGTCAGAATTGTTGCAGTTGAGTTCCTCTACTAGTATGTCAACTTGTGAGTAATTAATTTGATGAGGATCTTACATCTTGAGTATCAAAAGTTAGCTTAATATTTAATGCTTCTCTGTGTGTGTGTCTGTCTCTCTGTGAGTCTGTCTGCCTGTCTTGTCTCTGTTTCTGTCTGTCTGTCTGTCTCTCTCTATATATGTATATATATGTATATATATTCATATACATAATTGGTAGCATGTAAAGAGAACTTTTAGGTTTGCAAAGTGCTTTCTATATGTTATCTTATTTGATCCTTACAACAATCCCGTAATGTAGATGCTATTATTATTCCTAGGAATATTATTCCTAGGGTCAAATAGGGAAACTGAGGCACACACCATTACTTGTTCAAGGTCACATAGCAAGTATCTGAGACATGATTGGAACTCAGGTCTTCCTGAGTCTAAATCTACCACTCTATGTAATACATCTCTTTTCTCTCTGTCTCTCTGTCTCTCTGTATCTCTGTCTCTCTGTCTCTCTCTGTCTCTGTCTCTGTCTCTCTCACACACACACAAACACACACACACACACACACACACACACACACACACACACACACAATGTACTTTATCAGTTAGTATGTAAATACAGAGAGTACCTGGGCCCAAATCTCATCTCTGATATTTGCTACCAGGGCAAATTACTTAACGTCCCCATGCATCATTTTCCTTTTCTTTAAAATAAGATCGTTGAGTTTGATGGTCTCTAAAGTCTCTTCTAGTTTTAGCTTTGTATGAATTCTCTGCACTCCACTGGTAGCTTTCCATTTTAACTGCTTCTTACTAATAGTGCTAAACTCAGTTGTTTCAAAAGCTGCTGAAGGACTGTGAGCAATTGCTATTAGTCCCCGTTCCATTTCAGAACCCTGGAGAGGAGTTTTGGGTACCCCCACCCTATTTATAGCTGTACTGAACCTGTGTTCCTTTAGGAATCACCATTTCCTTCCCATCATTTCTGCTTGAATTCTATTTCTTCTTTAATAAAATGGCTAAATCACAGGAAGAGTCATTAGATTGTGCCTCATAATTTGTTTTCTATTTTTTCTTTTCTATAAACAAGGATGGTAACAGCTTTTCCAAAGCATAGAAGAATCATAAATTTAGCAACATATAAGAATTGTCTTTTATTTGTACCATGATGTGCCCTTTTCTAGAATTTCAGAAAGGTGTCCAAAGTAGAAACCTCAGTTTGCTACTCATTTTATTGTGCTAGGCTCCCTTTTTTGCCATTTTTTTATGGAAAATAAATAGCACACTAAATCTTTAAAATGTGCTACAGATTCATATAGTGAGGAAAGGGATCTGGATTTGGAGTCAGAGGAGCTGCTTTCTAAGTCTAGATGTGCCATTTGGGTCTATATAACCTTAGGTAAGAAGATATTTAACCCTTCTAGGTGACAGTTTCCTTGTCTGCAAAATGAAAGGGTGAGATTGAGCTTTGAGTTATTTTCCAACTCTAAACCTTCAATCTCTATACTTGAAGGACAAAACCCATGGCCCCTTCCATGACTTTGGTGTCACCTAGATAGTAAGAACTAAGGAAGAGAGAGAGAGAGAGAGAGAGAGAGAGAGAGAGAGAGAGAGAGAGAGAGAAAGAGAGAGTTAGAAAGTCTAAAGTCTTCCCAACAATTAAGTTTATACTAAAATCATGTAAAATTTCAAAATAAACTTGCATGAATATTACTGAATTCTGACCCATCAAGACTTTCAGATTCAAAAAAACACAGGTTTATCTGGTATCTTGTCAGCTGGGCAAAAGAGAAAAGAAAAAAAAAAGATCAGCATTTTATCAGCAGGAGCAAACTAAGAGATGTCGGTTTCTATTATTCCTACTTGCCTCCTCCAGCTGAATGTATTTTCAACTCCCTTCAAGCTTTCCTTCTTTCAATATTTCTCCAACCTGATCAGCTGGAGCCCTGACACCCTGGCAGGACCTGCTGCAGAGATGAATGCAACTAATTTGGTAGATAAAATTCTAATCTTCCTTGTCTTGATTGTCAGTTTCCGAAAGGTAATCTAATATGATGTCTTCATCCCATAATGCATCATGTCCAGGTTTAACTGAAGATGTCATTTACTAGGGCTGATTACATTGCCTCATCTGATCAATGGAATGCTGCAACTAAAAATATGGGTACTAATTGTGGGAAACAAGCACAGCTCTTGAATCTCCACAAATACACACTTATCCCACTCCCATGGAAAGTTAACAAAATCTGTATAATTGGAAGATACTGGTGACCACACTTCGATTTATTTCCTATTTGTTGACTTTATCTGTTTGGTCCAGCTGAAAATATTGCTGATATGTACCTGGAGAACTGAGAATGGTTCACTTGTTTAATGAATTTTCTAGACTTCTACAAAAAGTAGAGTCCTCAAAAGCAAGCAGGACACAGGCAGACTGATAAATGCTAACCCCCGGCATTTGTAGATATGAAAATATATTTGTCAAACTATGAAAGGCTGAGTGATCAAGATAGATAGCCATATATATATATATATATGTATGTATGTAAGAAGACATGGGTCCTGTGATTTCATTAGAGTAAGGAATTCTGTCTAAAAATACATCCTCTGTCAATACAGCTCAACAGTCTCAGAAATTGTTATCACAGAAAGTTACCTACAGCAGTGATGTCAATGTGGGCCATTAAACAGCATAAGGATCCCTGCATGAAAACCACATGTGAAAATATCTATTTTTTCATCAACACATCAACACATTAAAACCAAATAAGAACTACATTTTAATTTAGTTGAGGAGGAAGTTGGGAGTATTGTGGGCTACATACAAGTTTGGGTCTACATACTTGACACTCCTGCCTGAGAGTATTAAGAGTTTTCAATAATTTGTCCAGATCACACAACCAGTATGTGTCAGAAGCTGGACTGGAATCCAGGTTTTCTAGGTTCTGAAGTCTGCTCTTTATGCCACACTGTAAAATGTGGTGAATATATGTAGGCATAGATATATAAAATCCATATATAAACAGACAGAAATATTAAAAGAATAATGGATAATATGGATAATAGATGTGTGTATGTGAATGTGAGACAGAGAGACAGAAAGAGAAAGAGAGAGGGAAGACAGGGAGAGAGGAAGAAAAGGAAGGAAGGAAAGGAGGAGAAAGAGGAAAGAAGAGAAGAAGAGAAAGAATAAAGGGAGATATAGTAGGATACTGGACTAGGAGGCAGGATATCCTGACTCATAGCTTATCCCTGACACTTTGTGACTATCACCTGAATTGTGAACAAACATTTATGAAGATCTTACTATGTGTCAAGTACAACTTTGGATCTTCCCTCAGGGAATTTCCATTAAGTTGTGAGAATACAACCATTAGCAAATCACTTATATGTTCCTCACAAAACTCTAGAAAAAGGGTTTTTAACCTGGGATCCAACAATCCAGGAAGCCCATGGATAGATTTCAGAGGTTTTGTAAAGATGGATGGGGGGAGTGAATCCTTATTTTAATTTTTTTTCTTAATCCTAAGTATTTTATTCTACATATTTGAAATTTTTTTTCTAAAAAGGTGTCTATAACCTTGACTAGACTGCAAAGAAGTCTATCCCACACCCATAAACATATATATATGCACACACACACAAACACACACACACATATATATACACTTACATTCCTATATGCATGAGTATACAAAAATGCACACATACACAAATATATATGTATACCACAATCATAGACACCGGCACACATGCCCAAATGCACATTGACATACACATGCACACATGCAAATACACA
Source organism: Myrmecobius fasciatus (assembly GCA_023553655.1). Classification (NCBI taxonomy): domain Eukaryota; kingdom Metazoa; phylum Chordata; class Mammalia; order Dasyuromorphia; family Myrmecobiidae; genus Myrmecobius; species Myrmecobius fasciatus. The sequence goes on from JAJPUD010009477.1 coordinate 46,912, forward strand.
CGCAAATTTTAAGAACTGCTGTGTTGGACCTTCTTATTTTACCCACCAGACTATAAGCTCCCTGCAAGCAGAGCCCATTATTCTGGTTTTTCTCTCCCTTGATACCTGGGATATAATAAGCACTTAATCAATATTGTGTGATTGATTATGAGTGACCTTGGAAATTTTCATAATCTCCCTATTTCAGTTTCCTCATCTGTAAAATTAGGTCAGTCCCACCTCTATACTAATAATCCCATGATCTGATAATTTACCAGAGTATAGATAGGCTGTGATCTGCATGAGTGAACAAAGTTCCCATGCTGGGAGTGTCCTGAAATAATGGCACTATCTGCAGCCCAAATGTTTCATTTGGGAGCTGCTTCAAAAAAAAAAAAAAAGATTTTGATTATTTAAATTCACTAAAACAGGTTAAAAAAATCTGGTCATTAAAAAAAAAAAAGGAAGAGGTCCCTCGAGTTCTTTTAAGCTGTTCATCTTGAAAGATCCTATTTTCACGAATATATTTAAATGTTTTAGCTTGAATTTCATTTAATAGCCTTCTGGAGATTTTCTTGGGAAGGAAACAATGAGCTTAGCCAACCTTCTGAATAGCTAAATGTGCAAACATTACCAGAGCACTTATTGACATCATCCCCATAAATGAGTCATGGGTATATCTTATTGACTTACTTAGGATGAACTTTAATGAAACTCTGAAAAGTCCTGGGGACTTCTATAATGAATAGAAGCAGCAGACCCTTCGAAAAATGTGTCAGGGGAGGCTGAGGATTTCATATCATCATGCATTCTAGTGATTTTTGTTAACTCCCTACTTGTGAGACCAATTTGTCTATAAAGTAATTTTTTTTTTTACTTTTTTTGCAGGAGTTCCATTTGTTGTCTTTTCATTGTCTTTATTGTGAACACCTGGGCTCCATGAACAGGCATAATGTGCAGGCGAGGTAATGGGGTCTCCTAAATGCATGAGGGAATGCTGCTGTGGGGACTGAGGGATTCTTTTTTCATGTTGTCCAGGGATATGCAATAGCTACGTGTTTTCTCTGCTTTCTGAGCTATATTCCCTCTTTATGCCTTGCACAATAGTGATGAATCCAACTGATAAATTGCTAAAAACAAAAATAGAAAATTGATAGCTCTGCAATAACTTTCTTTAGTGCACAGCTGGTGTAAACATCTTGTTCACACATCTGTGAGTCAGCAGTGTAGGGTTTTGTTTTTTTGGGTTTTTTCCCACTCACATGGCATTATTTTTTTTTTCTTTGACTCAAAGCATTTAACTAAAAAATATCAGTTGACTTGTGCTGCTCAACAAATGATATAACCATGTTTATTATATAGCCCAGTGACCATCTCTCTTAGGGGAAAATATCTTAGATTTTCATCATGTTTCCAATATCTTTATTTCAGTCCTGTCTTAATGTCATCTTGAGAACAATCACAGTATTTTCTATCAGGGAGGCTATGTACCTTGAATAAGTTACCTGTGAGGAGCTGAAGTCCAGTTTCTTGGCCCCTTAGCACCTGCCATCATAGCCACCCATCCTTGCCCCTCCAAAGCTTGGTATTTTCAGGTTATCTTTCTTCCCTCCTTTTAGAGAGAAAAATGATTACTGATGTATGTGAGAATGGTATGATACAATAGGGCAATCACTCCCTTTGAGTTTCTTGGTATCTTGAACCAAGACATTCCATTAAGATTATAGAAGCTGCCTATTTCCACCTTGCTTTCTGAAGTAATCAAGTTCAATCAAGTTTAAGACTTGCCCAACCCCTTTCTAATTATACAACCCCCATTCTGGTGATGAGAATAAGTTCCTTTCAAAGTGATTGAAAAACTTCAGTGGCTGCCATACCAAAATACAAAATCCATTGTTTAACTCTAGCTCATCCTTTTAGATACTTCACAGAGCTTTCCTTCCCACGCTCTGCTTTACAGCCAAACTGGCCATTTTTCTGTCACCTTGAAGTCCCATTTCCTACCTCTGTGTTTTTGTACCACCAATATTACATAACTATAATGTACACTCTCCTCTTATTCTCCTCTTAGATTAGCTGCTTTCAAATTTCCTGCCAGATGCCATCTCCTATGCCATCATTGTTGATCCCGCCAAGGAGTTCTTCCTCTACAAAGCTTAATATATTGATTTATCATTTCCTTAATCAATACATTTATTAAGTATGTACAATGAGCCAGGAACTACACTAAGTGCTGGGGCTACCAAAGAAAGGCCCTTAAGGAGCTTACAATTTATTTTTTTAAGTTGTGTCCTCCCATTAGAACATAAATAATCAGAAGACAGGAACTCTTGTCCATTTAAACAGGGGTTTTTGGCCTTTCTTTGCATCCTTAGTACTTCACAAAGCTCCTGACAAATAGTAGGCACTTAGTAAATGTATACTGAAGTGAATAGGATGGAAAACCAGATAACTTAAGTCATATGTAATGTTTACCCCCAAATACAACATTAAATGACATAAAATTGAGTGATAGTGAAGGCACAGACAGGTTAAAAAAAAAAACCTTGATCACCATCCATTCATTTCTTTAAAAACTACTGCAGAATATGTACTGAACTGAATGGGATGGAAAACCAGACAACTAAAGTCATGTATAGTGTCTATCCCCAAGTACAACATAAAATGTCAAGGCACTGAGTAATAGTGGAGACACAAGTATAAAACCTTGATCACCATCCATTCATTTAAAAAAGTACTGCAGATGTCTCCAGTATTATTTCTTCTTAGAAATTACTTTAATATTTTGAAAAGGATGGCAATATGAACTCTACTTTCAAAAGTTATCAAGTCAACCAGTCAAGTCAACAAGCAATTATTAAGCACCTAATAGATGCCAGGCACCATGCTAAATGCTGGGGACACCAAGAAAGAAAAAAAAAGCCAGTCATTGTTCTCAAGGACTTCATAACTTAATGGGGAAAACAACACTAAAACAACTATTTGTAAACTAGATATATACAAGATACATTCCAATCAATCTTAGAAAGATATTAGCATTAAAAAGGACAGCTAGGTGACATTGAAGGGAGACTAATCTTCCTGAGTTCAAATCTGGCCTCAGACACTTAGTAACTTTGTGACCCTAAAGAAGTCATTCAGCCCTGTTTACCTCCTTTCTCATCTGTAAAATGAGCTGGAGAAGGAAATGTTACACCCCTTCAGTATCTTTGCCAAGAAAACTTTAATGGGGTCACAAAGAGTAGGACATAAGTGACTAGCAGCAACCATATTAAAAAGGATAAGGGATATCTCTGTGTACAAAGTAGGATTTTAGCTGAGCCTTGAAGGATGCCAAGAAGTAGAAATGGGGTGGAGAAAATTTCAGACATGGAAGACAGTCAGAGAAAATACCCATGATTGAAAGATGGACTTTTGTGTGCAAAGAATCAAAAAGAAGGTCATTATCACTGATTACAGAATATATGGGAGAGGGAGTAAGTAGTAGGGAGTATGGTAGGAAGAGAACAAATCACAGAGGGCTGAGTCAACAGAGGAGGATTTTACATTTGATCTTTTGAAAGGAAAGGAAAAAGGGAAGGGAAGGGAAGGGAAAAAGAAGGGAAGGAGAAAGGAAGAAAGAAAAAAGAAAAGGAGAAAAGGAAAAAAGGAAAGGAAAGAAAGAAAAAGAAAGAAAAAAGAAAGAAAGGAAGGAAGGAAAAAAGAAAGAAAGAGAGAGAAAGACAGAAAGAAAGAGAGAGAGAAAGAAAGACAAAGAGAGAAAGAGAGAAAAAAGAAAGGAAGGAAGGAAGGATTAAAGGAAGAAACAAAGAAAAAAGAAGGAAGGAAGAAAAGAGAGAGAAAAAGGAAGGAAAGAAGGAAGGAAGAAAGGAAAAAAGAAAGGAAGGAAGGAAGGATGGAAGAAAGAAAGAAACAAAGAAAGAAACAAAGAAACAAAGAAAGAAAAAGGAAGAAAGAAAGAAAAGAAGGAAGTAAGGAAGGCTGGAAGAAAGAAAGAAAGAAGCAAAGAAAGAAGGCAGGGCAGGAGAGGAGAAGAGAAGAGAGGAGAGGAAAGGAGGAGAAAATAAATTCCTTGTAATAAATGCTATTCAAGAAAAACATCTGACTTCATTGGCTGTGTCCAAAAAATAAATGGCGTTTTCTACATTCTAAACTCATCACTTCTCTGTCAGGAGGTAAATGGAATACTTCATCATTGATCCTCTGAAATCCAATTTAAGTCCTGGTTTCAGGACTAGAAGAATCATAGAAACTCAGCCAACTAATCCAACCTGTCCCTAACCAAGAGTTACCTTTATAACATCAGATACAAGCGGTCAACCTGAAGACTATCAGTTGATAAGACAATCACCTGACAATCCATAATACAAGACAATTCATTCTACTCCTGAATAACTTTGATTATTAATAATATTTTCAGGATGTAACATTAGTTTCTCCCACAGATAATATATATACAATTATTATGTTTTTAAAAGTCAACAGATTTTTAAACTATGACTGGAGGCAGCATTTTTCCATTGGCTACATAGCCAAAATTTCCAGTCTCTTTAAAACAGCTAAATTAAGCTCTTGCTGGAAGCTCTTTCTGGCTTTTGCATCTTAGACACATGATGACTCCTTCAATCAATAGTGTGCAAAAGAAAAACTTATACCCTCTCTCTCCATCCTATCCCTCACTCATCTCCATTACATGCAGCCCCTGCGAAACTCATCCTGAATCTTTATCCCCTTCTTTCATTCTTTTTTTTATAAACATCAGCAGTATAATCTCTGATGCATCTTAGGAGCTCAAAGCAGTGGCAGCTGGGAATCCATGAACATAGGCTGGATGTTGTAATCATCCTAGTAGGGATACTCCAAAGAGTGAGGTTTCCAGATTCTAGAACAGGAAAGGTGGTTTCAATGTTGTCATTGAACATGTACTTGGAGGGACCAACACTATGTAGAAGCTAATCTAAAACTTATATGAGCCTATTGATCCCTCTTCCCAGATGAGGAAGTGATATTTCCTTGATTTAAAGAAAATTATTCTCCCTAAAATGTTGGAAAAACTTTTTCTATTTTCATTCTTGCTATAGCTTTGAAATAAATATACATTTGTAAAAGCATATCTAATATTAAGTAGGTAAAAAGAAGTGAGATGTTAGTTTCTAGATCCCTAAAATGGAGAGAACACAGCCAGTGGAGTTTCAGCAAATGGCAGACAGAAAAGATTCATTGCTCAAATTCACACAGCCTATTTACATTGGATTGGAACTAATCATCATGTTTTTCATAATTATAACTTTAAATAGTAAGAATTCAAGTATATAAGACCATTTCAGAGGATTTATTATTTGAACTCATTGAGAGCTAAGTATGAAACTTAAAACCTAGAACCAATTCAGCAATTATATTGCAGTCAACTTAAACACTATGAATCTTTCTATTGCTTCTTTGGTCACCTCCAGCTTTAATTCATCAAGAACATGATGTCACTAGTTTGGCAGCCCTATAGCATCAATAGGAGAATCCTAGGGTTTGAAAAATAGACTTTTATAGCAGCAAGCAGCTTGAAAGGATAGGTGAGCCAGCAGCCTGACACATAGTAAGTACTTAATAAATGCTTTGTTATAATGTGTCATATCACATCATATTATAAGTACTTCATCTTGGTGCTTTTCCATGTAAGATTATCTCCAGTTTGTCTATATATTTTTTATTTGCACATTGCTGTTTGCATATGATCTCTCCTTTCCCCAGTAGACTTTGAGCTCCTTCAAAGTAGAGATTGTTTTGCTGAGGGGGTGATTTTTTTGTTTGTTAGTTTTATTTTTGCCTTTCTTTTAGCACAGTGCAAAAACATTATAGCAATTGATAAATGCTTGTTGATTTGACACAACTTGACTATAGAGTTATCCTAATTTTAATGCTTCATTTTATACAAGAGGAAACCAAATACTTAATGCCCCCTGTAATTTCCCAAACATAGTCTCAGCCAATCTCTTCCTCCATTCAAATGTACTAAGAGACAGTCAAGAACATTTATTTTTTTTAAAAAAAGAACACCTAGTCATAAATATAGAGCTGAATCTACCATTTAAAGCAAGAAGAAAATGCAAGCATCATGTAAGCCAAATTCCCTCATTTTATGGATAAGTAAACTGAGTTTCATACAGGTTAATTAATTCGGCCCAACAACATAGAAGCAAAAAAAGAAGGCACAACCACTATTTGAATTCAGGTCCTATAACTTCAAACTCTGTGTTTTTTTCCCCTTGTATGACATAATGTCCTTAGTAGGAATCCTGATCTTAGAGTAAAAGTATGAGATACAAGTGAGAATATAGGTGGAGTAAGGGTACAAAATAAGTGGATGCCCTTCCTACTATGATAGAATCTACAAAGTAGTCAAAGAACCAAGGGATGCCAGGTTGTGGATCCTCTGTTGAAAAATGAAATCTGTGTCCAAGAATCTCATTTAATGAGAAAAAATGAGGGATTGATGCATTTATATAAGTATAAAGACCACCCTCCTTCATCAGTGGGGATCCATTATGGTATCAAAGTACGAAAAGATGCAAAATTTCAACAGCATATCTAACCCTGGAATCTTTCACAAAGATATGAACTTCAGATATTCCGTTTAAAAAAAGGAAGCTAAAGGAAAAGACATCAGCCCCGTGGAAATTTAGAAATTCAGAAACTGGATGTCTTTCCTGACTGGGGAAATGTACTTGGCTCCAGTAAAGTAAAAGTCATTTAAACTTAAGGGAATCAGGATGAAAAAAGTGTTCTCATTCCCACTGGCCTGATTATGCTTTCTATATAGATTCAAAATACAGTAATTCACCTTAGGTCACTTACAAGTAGTTTCCATATCATTAGAAGGTGATTGTTAATACAGGGATGAGGAAGGAATACCAAGTAGGGTTGATATTTAATAACTGGATAGCTCCTTGGTGATGAATACTTGCAAATCAAGATTAAAAAAATGGATTAAGAAGATAAGGAGACTAGGACTCATCTGACTGACCCTGAGTGGAAATGAGAGATGTGGACATTATGTGAATCATTAGCACAGTAGAAAATATTTTATTTAAGAGTTGTATCTTCACAGCTGCGCCAGAAGGGTTTCATTCAAACTGCAAAAGTGGGGGGGGGGGAGGGAGGGGAAGAATTCAAAGCCCAGGATCTTCAGCCATTCATTATGTCCTGGAAGGGAGAATCATAAAAAATGGGAGGGGGAAGCTGCAGGAGGAGTCCTAACTTGTGAACTAACTGTGAGATTCACAGATAACCTAAGGGACCAGAAAGAAATTTCAAATGCATTTCCCAGCAATGGTATATGTTAAGTGGCACTTCAGAGAATAAAGTTGCACTTCTAAGGAGCCCAACTGTTTTTTTTTTTTTTTCCACAATCTACAGCAAGCAATGGCATGAGATTAAAATACAGTCCACAAAATGAAACTTTGCAAAGCATCCCTGTTTAATTTGCTATCCAAAGAACCCCATCCTTGGTACCCTGAGGAACCTCTCTCCCTGAGAAGTTTGTACTGCAAACCCTCTGAAGTATTAGCTGCCCTAATGGTAATGAGTTATGTGAGCATTTCAAAGGGTGAGGACACCTCTTGCTGGATATTTAGAAAGCTGCAGCTAAATTAGGAGAGATAAAGTGAGATAGTGATTAGAGAGATTTTGAATCAGGAAGACCAGAGCTTAAGTTCCACCATAAAAACCCAATATCTGAATGAACAAGCCACCTCATCTCAGTTTCCTGTTACAAAACGGGGGAAAGGGTGTAATCTCATAGAACTGTGATGCAGACTAAGCATATTTTATAAATATGCACTATATAAATATGAGATAATTTTCAATATTCAGCATTGCAAAACCTTGTCTTCTAAAATTTTTCCCTCCCTTCTCCCTATCCCCTCCCCTAGACAACAAGTAATCCAAAATGTATAAAACACATGAAATTCTTCTCTACATATTTTACAATTATCATGTTACACAAAAAAATCAGATCAAAAGGGGAAAAATGAGAAAGAAAACAAATTGCAAGTAAACAACAACAAAAAAAGAGAGACAACGAGAGAGAGAGAGAGAGAGAAACAAAGAGAGAGATACAGAGAGAAAGAGAGACAGAGATAGAGGGTGGAGGAAGGAAGATATAGCTGCAGTGGAGATATCTAATAGAGTGTTCAAGAGAAAGTGAAGGCTGGACAGAACTGAAGGGGTGAGTTTCAGAAAACTGTATTGTACATGAACAGACTGTAAGCACATGGTTTTGATGGATCTAGTACTGTTGCAGATATTCAGAGCTTCATAATCCCAGGAAATTAAATATAAAAGTATTGATCAAGCTTTTATATTTATTAATCACCAAACATTGGAGATATAAATAGAAAACTGAGACAGTCTTCAGTCTGAAAGGGCTCATATTCTAATTGCAGGAGACAACATATGTAGAAAAATTCAGAGTTCCATTTCTAGGGTGGATGGAAGGGGCCCAGTAAATCTTGGACTGCCCCAGAAAGCAGGGGTCCTTAATCAAGCTGGAGATGGTTGAGAAGTTCCCATGGTGTCTGATGGGTTCTTTTCTCTTGCATTGAAAGAAGATTTCTGGGAATTTTGGAACCTATTCTGGGAGATGGGGGCCTTTTCTCTCAAGCCCCACCAGATCAGTGGGACATTAACTAGAGCACTGAGCTTAGACCAAGTTCAAACTCTGCCTGTTATTTACTAGCCATATTACCCAGGCCAAGTCATCTAATCCTTTAGAGTCTGAATTTCCCAATCAAAAAATAGAAGAGTTGGCACTTATAGCCTCATCTCTAGATCTATGACCCCATCACCATCTTTGGTCCCATGAGGGAATACCAGGGCTATGTTATTCTCATTATTCTTCATAGATGACTTGGTAGTCAGAGGGCACTTGATAATGACATCATGATCCATTGCATTCCACCTAGGAACACTTTTTTTATCATTTAAGATTTTGTTTTAATTTTCAAAACATCTGCATAGATAATTTTCAACATTCAGCCTTGCAAAACCTTGTCTTCTAAATTTTTCCCTCCCTTCTCCCTATCCCCTCCCCTAGACAACAAGTAATCCAATATGTATTAAACACATGAAATTCTTCTCTACATATTTATACAATTATCATGTTACACAAAAAAAATCAGATCAAAAGGGAAAAAATGAGAAAGAAAACAAATTGTAAGCAAACCACAAAAAGAGTTCCCACAGGCCTCTCTCTCTCTCTGGATGTACATGGTTCTCTCCAACACAAGACCATTGGAACTGACCTAAATCATCTCAATGTTGAAAAGAGCCACATACAAGAAACTGGAAATTGAGTGGCTTCCCATCAATTGGAGAATGGCTGAATAAGTTAGAGTTTATGAATGTTATAGAATATTACTGTTCTATAAGAAATGATCAGCAGGATGATTTCAGAGAGGCCTGGAGAGACTTACATAAACTGATGTTAAGTGAAATGAGCAGAACCAGGAAATCATTGTACAGGGCAACAACAAGATTATATGATGATCAATTCTGATGGATGTGGCTCTTTTCAACAATGAGGTGATTCAGGCTAGTTTGAATGATCTTGTGATGAAGAGAGCCAGCTCACCCAGAGAGAGGACTGTGGGAACTAAGTGTGGATCACAACATAGCATTTTCACTCTTTTTGTTGTTTGCTTGCATTTCATTTTCTTTCTCATTTTTTTTTCCTTTTTGATCTGATTTTCCTTGTGTGGAATGATAATTTTATAAATATGTATACATATATTGAATTGAACATATATTTTTACATGTTTAACATATATTGGATTGCTTGCCATCTGGGGGAGAGGGTGGCAAGAAGAGAAGGAAAATTTGGAACACAAGGTTTTGTAAGGATCAATGTTGAAAAATTATCCATGCATATGTTTTAAAAATAAAAAGCTGTAATAAAACAATAAAAATAATAAAAGAAAAGAGCAACATAGGAACACTTTTCCAAGGGCATTTGGACAAACCTGAAATATCTTGGGTCACTGAAAGATTGTGGACTTATGATCATGTGGAAGTGAAGTTTTCTGTGATTTCTTCTTGGTCATTGGAGCCTCTAACTGTGTATCTGTCTTATAAGTAAGTCCCAAGGAAAGGGAACTTTCTTTTCTTCCCCTATCATTCTATTTTGGCAGAAAAAGTAATGGAAAAGATTTGCTATTTTGAGGACATGGACAAGGATATTCCACATGTAAGAATTTATGTTATGCTTTTTCCCCATTATATTTTTTTATCATCATCACTGTCACTTTTCAATACTCTCCCATCTCTCCCCTATGGATAGCACCCTTGTAACTAATAAATAAATCAAATGAATCTACTGTCCATGTCTGAAGATGTAAGTTCTGTTCCATATCTATAGTCCAATGAGAGATATGATCTTTCTTTAGTTACTATTTAACTTCAGAAGATCTTCATATTAAAATCTGGGAGTCTTTCAGTGTTTGTCTTTTTATTGTAGTCATGATGTCATTTGGCCTCCTGGTTCTACTTACTTTGATCTACACCAGTTCATATAGCTTTTCTCAAATTCCTCTCAATTCTTATATTTGTCCTTCTTATAGCCTAATGATAATAATAATAACAATCTTTATATAGCACTTATGTGGCAGGCACTGTGTTGTGATTTATAAATATTATCTTATTTTATCTTCACAGCAACCCTGGGAGGTAGATGTGATTATTTTCTCCATTTTTGCAGTTGAGAAAACTGAGATAAAGAGAGATTAAGTGATTTGACCAGGGTCACATACCTAGTGTCTGAGGCTGGATTTGAACTTGAGTCTACTTGATTCAAAGCCCAGCATTATAACCACAGTAATCCCAAGATGCCTAACAACGATAATTTTTGTTGTCCTTAAGTCATTTCAGTTATGTTAAACTCTCCATGACACCATTTGTGGTTTTCTTGGCAAAAATACTGGAAAGATTTACCATTTCCTTCTCCAGATCATTTGACAGATGAAGAAACTGAGGCAGTGTTAAATGACTCACCCAGGGTCACAACTAATAAATGTCTAAAGTCAGATTTGAACTTGAGTCTTTTTGACTCCAAGCCTAACATTCTATCTATTCCTAGCTGCCTAATAATAATACTTAATATTTATAGAGTGCTTATTATGTGCTACACTGTACTAAATGCTTTATAAATAACTCATGAGATCCTAAAAATAATCCTGGGAAGAAGGTATTATTATTATAATCTTTAATTTTATAGTTGGGGAAACTGAGGACAGCAGAGGCTAAGTATCTTCCCTAGAGTCTGAGTATCTGAAGCCACATCTGAATTCATGTTATAAATGACCATCTACTTCTCAGCTACTTAGAAACCTCCTAGTAGTCAATTCTCCTGGTAGAAACTCAGCATGTCCACTCTCCCTGCCTTTTAGAGGCAGA
>JAJPUD010009477.1:58342-74307 GCA_023553655.1 Myrmecobius fasciatus
TTTTTTTCCTGCTTCTTCTTCACTAAAGTCCTTTCAAATCTCATCTTGACTTCAAGATGACTATAGACAAATTTCACATGCCTAGAAGTGATAACATGCCCTATGATGATAAGGTGTTGCCATTGCCTAATGATCTGTCAGTATTCAACCTATGGTATGTTAGAACACCCAGCTTATAGGGTATCTGGCCTTAGCTTTCTGAAGGTTTATGCTATTAGATAATAAGCTCTAGGAGTTCTTGCCAAGTTGCAAAGATATTTAGAATAGGCCAGAAAATAAACTATCTATCTTTGGAAACTCAGAAGGTGAACAATTCAATTTGTGAGAAAGGATTCATCAAAAAGTTGCCCACTAGATGATTTTCATTCATAGAAACTTTTGAGGACCATCTACCAAGCATGGTAGGAGCGAAATCTACATCACTGATTGTTAGGAACACTCCAACCCCTCAGAGGTGTGGGGGACTCTCTTCATCAATGTCCAACTGCCCCTCTCCAGCAAAGTATAAATTTTTGCTGACATTTTATTGAAGACTACTTAACCACTTCCAAGCCAATTAATTATATTATCAACTGTCCCTCATCTCTTCATCTTTTATATGTCAATTTAAGAGATTTTGTCAGATGTTTGTTTAACATCTAGGTAAATTATAGCTATAGCATTAGATAGAAAGATAAAGCATTTATTAATCTAATCAATTTTGGCGTTAGAAGTAACCTCAAGAACTATCTAATCCAGTTCCCATAATTTGTCTTGGCTGAGAACCATAGCCCTCCATGGCACTCCCCAACTAATACCATACCGTACTTTCCTTTCCAGATCTTTATTAAGTATTTCCCCCTCCCATCCTTTCTCCTTCATTAGATTAATCACTTCCAACTCCAAAATTGATTGTACTCTGAGTCTAAATAGTTGTGTAACTTTTGGCAAGTCCCTTATCTCTGTAGGGAAGGGCTTCTTAAACTTTATCCGCTCATGACTCCTTTTTGCCCATTTTTTTTACATGAACCCTATATGTAATTAGATAAAATATACATATCAAATGTTTAATAATAATAAATCATAATTTTGTGACCCCACATTCAGTTACATGATCCCATATAGGGTCACAACCCACAGTTTAAGAAGTGTCATCCTACACTGATACATTGTTGGTGGAACTGTGAACGGATCCAACCATTCTGGAGAGCAATTTGGAGCTATGCTCAAAGAGTTATCAAACAGTGCATACCCTTTGACCCAGCAGTGTTTCTACTGGGCCTATATCCCAAAGAGATTTTAAAGGAGGGAAAGGGACCCACATGTGCAAAAATGTTTGTGGCAGCCCTTTTTGTAGTGGCAAGAAACTGGAAATTGAAAAGATGCCCATCAATTGGAGAATGGCTGAATAAATTATGGTATATGAATGTTATGGAATACTATTGTTCTGTAAGAAATGACCAACAGGAGGATTTCAGAGAGGATTGGAGAGACTTGAATGAACTGATGCTGAGTGAAATCAGCAGAACCAGGAGAACATTATACACAGCAACAAGACTATACGATGATCAATTTTGATGGACATGGTTCTCTTCAACAATGATGTGATTCAAACCAGTTGTGCTGCGATGAAGATAGTCATATACATCCAGAGAGAGGGCTGTGGGAACTGAGAGTGAACCACAACACAGCATTTTAACGCTTCCTGTGAATATTTCCATGCATTCTGTTTTCCTTCTTAGGTTGTTTTTTTTTCTTCTTCTCTTTCTATATCTGATGTTTCTTGTGCAGTAAGATAACTGTATAGATATGTATACATGTATTGTATGTGTCATATAATTTATCCTATCTAGCATGTATTAGATTACCTGTCATCTAGGGGTGGGGGGCCGGGGGGGGAAAAGGAAAAGCTTTGGAAAAAAAAGTTTTTTTTTGCAAAGGTCAATATTGAAAAGTCACTCATATGTTTTGCAAATAAAAAGCTTTATTAAAAAAAAAAAAAGAAGTGTCGTCCTAGAGCTCAGTTTTCTTATCTGTCAAAGGAAGGGATCTGCGATCACTTCCAAGTCCCAATCTATGAACCCATGCTAATTTTTAAATCTGAGACAAGACAAGCTCCCTAATTAGACTGAAAGAGATGCTCCCCACTAGTCTTGCAATGGGATTCTCTTTCCAGCTTAGTTTCACATTTTTGTTTGTGGCATTCTCTGCCTTCAGAGATGTCTAGTAAGGATGCAAAAGGACCCATTGTGTGATTTTTGTCTTGGTATTAATCTAGGAAAAGACTGGATGGGGATTGTGAAAAGTAAAAAAACAGAACAAAAAGCAAGCAAGCAGATATATAGGAAAATCAGAGGGAAGATAGAGGGAAATAAGAGGAAGACTGTAATTGTAATTGAAAGAGTAGGGGGAATGCCTTCAGTAGAAGAAATATTTAAAAGACAATACTCTAAAAAATGGCCCTGGAAGGAAGCTGTTTCCAGTTTGACAACATTGCCTTCTTCCAAGTATTTGATTTTCTGTTAGAAAAGGCTCTGTGGGAAAGCTACAGGGGAGGTGCACTGCATGGGTGGGCAATGAAAATATGTGCCAAACACTTTTTTATTCCCATGTTATATCATTGAATCATGGCTTTGGAACTGGAAAGAGCTAGATAGTACAAGCTCTTTACCTTGCCTATTAGGAAATAACCTCAGAATCAACTGATTTGTCAAAAGTTACACAGAGAATAAGTGGCAAAGCTAGGATTTAAACTCATGTCCTGTATAACAAATCAAATGCTTTTTCTGCTCTGCACCGTACTTCCAAGGATGATATCCATGAGATATTATAAATTTACAAAACCCCCTCTTGCTTCAGCATCACCCTAATCTATCCCTGCTTCTAAGATTCAAGGTCTTTCAAGCCAGACTTCAAGGAAATAGCCGAAATTGTCATTTAAAAACATATTTTCTCATTGGAAAGGGTATTTTTAAAATGCTATTGAAATCTTTTTTACTATGAGCAGATTATTCATATCTACAGTGATAATAGGGTCTAATTGCTAAATTATGATGAACAAATACTTTTCTCCCTTGTCATTCCTTTTAAAAGTGTGCAGGTTAACATAAACTTGACTAAAAATATTGATTCAATAAGTGAGTGTGAAATGTCGGGCTTTTCAATTATACTAAGAAATTGGCCTTTGAAATGCTGAATTCTGGATAAACAGCCAAGATCTAATTTAATGTTCACAAAGGGATCTATCTGAAGTAGTTGACTATCATATCATTTCATTGGGGGGTAGGGGGAGGAGATTGGAGTTAGGAGTGGAAAAAGCCAATTGCTGCTCCTGAAAATGTAACATTATCTCTTGGCTCCCCCCAGTGTCCAAGACATGCACTGCTTAAATAAGCCAAAGTCCAGGAAAAGCTTGTTTGTTCTAGCAATTTCAGAAAAATAAATAAATAAATAAATAAAATAAAATAAATCTGGTCTCTTGAATGAAAATCAGTTCAAATCCTTTTTCAAAGGAGAAAAGTCAGCTTGTTTCAGGTAAGCATTCTTTTCTTTTATGGCTGTAGAAAGCTGCTTTTTGTCTCTGCTGCTATTTTATTTGCCTTTGAACCTGAGTGGTTTCTGGAGACAGCAAGAGAGAAACTTATCAGTCTGAAATTGCCTTATCAGTGAGCTGCTGGGAAGTCATTACTGAATCCTGTTTCCACGGAATTCATCTTTTATTGTAGTCCTCAACTCAGAAGAGTTAGTCTTCTGCCCACTTGTACATGAAAAAGCCACATGTTGGACAATAACTGTCTACTCACTGATGAGAGACAGGGAAGTGACGACAGTGGCTGGGGAGCCAGAAAATGTAAGTTTATATCCTGTCTTACTGTCAGATCCACAAGTAACTCAAAATTAAGAGAGCGGAATGCACAGTGCTTGTATTACATGGGCAGTCAGAATGAATACTATTAGCAAGAATACTGACCCAAGTGTAGCCTTTCCTCTTATGCTTATCTTCCCAAAGTACCCTCAGCATGTCCCAGGGTCTGTGTCTCTCCTACTATCAGGGTGTGCATCTTATTTCCAAAGTCTCAAGGTCTCTCTTTGATTCTTCTTTCTTTCCCATATCTGAATTTAACCAATATATGGTGCTGAACTGAGGTAGAAAAATTTCTAGTTCCAGATCAGTCAGCTATATGGTCTTAACCTGTCCAGGACTCAATTATTTTCTCACTAAAAGGAAGGGACTGGATTAGATTATAAAATTTGCTTCAGATCTAAAATACTATCAACCAATCAATACACATTAAACCCCTCATAAGTGCCTAAGCAATGAAGATACAGACAAAAAAATTGAATTTGTCTCTCTGCCTTCCCTTCCTCAAGAAATTACTTTGAGAGAGATAGCGCATACATAAATAAATTGTATAAATTTTTTAACAAAATAAAAACAAGCAAATTTAAAGAAGGAGGTTATTAGCAGCTGAAGGGATTGGGAAAGACACCTTATAGAAGGTGTCTTTTGAGAAGAGATTTGAAGGAAAACAAATTGGGAAGCCAATGTCAAGGCATGATAATAGTCAAGTTAAGTGAGGAACTGGAAAGAAAAAGCCAATTTGACTAGACCATAGAGTATGAAGATGGGAATAACATATAATTAGTTCAGAAGGGTGGGGTGAGGTTATGATCTTCAACTGAAGAACATTTATTCCCTGCCAGACACGTCTTTTGGCTAGTTGATCTGTGTTCTTCCTTAGAACTTTTAATTTCTTGCCAAAGTGCTCCTATCAACTTCTAGCTTTGGACTAAAGATTCAGCAACATTTACTTTCTACCTCTTTTTACCTGCCTTCCCTTCCAATTTCTTGAGAAGTATGACCCCCTAATATTATTTTCCCACTCTCTCTCTTACTCTGTTCTTCTCAACTCTCGCTGAACCCTTGCTGCAGTCAAGTTGCCTGCTGCCTTCAGTCTGTTTATGCAAGGGTTTTACTTAAACGATGGTTTCTATATGACCAAGTGTTCCAGGGAATCGAAGTCAAAATGAAGAATATTATAAAAAAAGCAAACACTCGAGGCAATAATAACCATCAAAGTAAGTTCTCTTGTTATCTCAGATCCCAAGTTTCCTACCCAATGCTTAGAGTATTTTTACTGTGTACATTATGCTGAATTATCTTTGGTCTGCATTACTAACTGTGTTATAAACACTTTATGACAAGCGTTTATTAGTGAAGGTCCAGCTTTCCTCTGATATCACAAAAATTGGAGATAGGCCAGATGCCCTCTTACTTGGATTTTCTTAATTCACTCCAAGGCTTTATAACATCTTGAGGAAAAATAAGAAGTTAATTATGTATTGAGAGTGTTCTCATCCTACCACAAAGTTCAGTTGTTGAACTTGATATGAAATTTTAGCAGCTACAATCAAATGTCCCCATTGCTCTCTCTGAACTGGATATGTTAATATGGGCTATTGATACAGGAAGAATAATTATATCTTATAATTATACTGGGTTTCTAACTTTTTCAAACACTTTATGTTATCTCAGTTCATCCTCAAAGAATCCTGGGAGGTAAATGAAACGGGACTTATTATCTCTATTTCACAAATATGGAAAATGGGACAAAGATAGATTAAGTAATGTGCCTAAGATGTGGGACTCTGCAGTGATAGGGCTGGTAGGCATCCTGAATCCTAACTGAACATTCTTATTGTTGAATCCCATTGCTTTGTGATAAAAGAGAATTATTTCCAATAAACTTAGAAAGTACGATTAATTGATTTGCTTACTCTGGATCAGAGGAAAAGTTGCAGTTCATTATTGGGAGGAAATGGGACATACTTAGTTTTGTGGGGTTTTTTTGTTTTGTTTTGTTTTTACATTTCTCTTGTCTACTTGCTAGAGTAAATAGAAAAAAAATCTGTGAATGGATCAAGGTTCAAAGGTTAGAACTAGAAGAAAACTTTAAGATCATCAAGTCCACTCCCTAATTTAAAAAAAAAATAAAGTTAATAAATAAATTAGAACAAAGTATAATCTATCTCTCAGACCAGTGGAGAAGGAAGGAATTTGTGGCTAAAGAAGAACTAGAGTACATTATGACATGCAAAATGGATAATTCAAAAAGGTTTTGTATAAACAAAACCACTGCATACAAGATTAGAAGGGAGGCAGAAAATTGGGGGGAAATTTTTACATCTAAGGGTTCTGATAAAGATCTCATTTCTAAAATATATAGAAAATTAACTCAAATTTATAATACAAGACATTCTCCAATTCATAAATGGTCAAAGGGTATGAACAGACATTTTCAGATAAAAAAATTAAAATAATTTCTAGTCATATAAAAATGCTCTAAATCACTATTGATGAGAGAAATGCAAATTAAGACAACTCTGAGAACACTACATACCTTTCAGATTGACTAAGATGACAGGAAAAGATAATGATAAATTTTGGAGGGATGTGGGAAGACTGGGACACTAACACATTGTTGATGGAGTTGTGAACTAATCTGATCATTCTGGAGAAGAATATGGAATTATGCCTAAAGGCTATGAAATTGCACATACCCTTTAATCTATCATGTCTCTACTGGGCCTATATCCCAAAGAGAGCCAAAAAAATAAATAAATAAAAGGGAAAAGGACTCACAAATACAAAAATGTTTGTAGCAATCCTTTTTGTAGTCCTTTTGTGAGAGTAATAATAGCCCCTACTTCCATTACACTACCATAGAGTAACGAATGGCTCACCCCAGTCAAAGGGCATCTACTTTGTTTCTTGTTCTTTGTGATGCTACAAACATTTTTTTCTATATGGGAACTTTATTTTTATGATTGATTACCTTGTGGCACATATCTACCTAAGAATTTCTGGATCAGATAGTATGAGCATTTCAGTCATATTCTTCACATAATTCCACATTACTTTCTAGGAGAGCTAGGCAAATTTCAAGTTTCATCAAAGTACATCAATGTACTCATTGTCCTACAAACCTTCCAACACTGACAAGGACTATTAGTTGCTTTGTACCTCCCTTCCTCTCTCCCTCCCTCCCTTTCTCCCTTCCTTCCTTCCTTCCTTCCTTCTTTCCTTCTTTCCTTCCTTCCTTCTTTTCATTTTTCTTTCTTTTTATTATAAGGGATGGCTTTCTAGGGAGGTGAGATGAATAATTGTGGCTATGAAAATAAAACAACAAAAAGGTGAAAATAGTATGTTGTGACCCACATTCAATCTTCACAGTCCTCTTTCTGGATGCAGATGGCTCTGTCCAGCACAAGTCTCCACCATGGCCTGAATCACCCAATCACCTTATTTTTGAAAAAAGCCACATCTATCAGAATTGATAGTTGTATGATTTTGTTGTTGCTATGTACAATAATAATAGCTATATCATATGGGTGTTGTGATGATCAAGTGAGATAATACAGGTAAAGCACTTTGCACAACTTTGAAATGAAATAGATAGATAGATAGATTTTTTTAATATAAGCAATTACTTGTTCAAAGGATAGATGCAGCAGTTACACAGCATACAAATTCAGGACAATCTACCAACTCTTCACAATCCTAAAGTATAAGAATTGACATTGTCCTGGTACTACGAGAGTTATCAAAAACTTTGCATGTAGTACTTCATTTGATTCTCATATCAATCCTGTGACGTAGGTATTTTTTTATTAAAGCTTTTTATTTGCAAAACATATGCATGGGTAATTTTTCAACATTGACCATTGCAAAGTTTTCTGTTATAAATTTTGCCCCCTACTCCCACCCCCTCCCCTAGAGGGCAGGAAGTGTAATACATGTTAATTATGTTAAAATACTTGACAAATCGAATATATGTATAGATATTTATACAGTTATCTTGCTGTACAAGAAAAATGGGATCTACAAAAAAAATCTGAGAAGGGAAACATAATGCAAGCAAACATCAATAGAAAGCATGAAAATATTATGTTGTGATCCCCATTCAGATACCTCTTTCTGGATGTATATGGCTTTCTTCACCATTGAACAATTGGAACTGATTTGAAACATCTCATTGTTGAAGAGAACCATGTCCTTCAGAATTGTAGATCTCTTTTTTTTTAAATAATGAAATGAAGGAATTGGTCTAGGTGGCCTCTAAAATCAGTTCTAGTTCTAAATTTATGGTCTACTTACAACAAATTCAAAGCCTTATCTGCTTATGATCTCCAGGATTTCCTCACCACAAAGTACCCAGTAAATGTAAGAAATCCAATGTTTTCTCTTTAGCCACATAAAATTATCCTATCAGACTAATTCGGATCACTTGAAAGAATCAAGGTCAAAAGATAACCATTTGGCAAATCAAAGGTGCAAGTTTTTAGTCCTGATCTGTAGAAACTCAGAGTATATGGAGGGAGAAAGAGAGATTCCCTGTTGGGTATTTCACTGCTTTAGTTAGTCTAAAAGTAGTTACTTTCAGCAAAGGGAAAGAAAATTGATTCTATAGATCAACAAAGGTATAAGCTTGTGTTAGATGCGGGCCCATAGGAAGAGAAAAGAGCTTTGAGCATTGCAAAAGGAAATGCCCTTGTTTATGTTGGCCCTCTCTGAAGCAAGCATTCAGGTTTTATTGTGTTAATAGTTGCTGACCCTTGTATTTTTATTCTGAGTTTTAAGTCACTAGGGGTTATTATTTCACTTTCTCTTCTGTGCACCATTCCCATAGAAGCATCATTCCACTACTAGCTATTCTCCTCCAATTATCCAAGCCCTGACTTTTACGTGACCTTCACCAGTTCACATGGTTATACCTCTCTAGGTCTCAGTTTCCTTTTTGGTCAAATGAAGGGATAGGAAGACTAGATGGCCTCAAAGCTCCCTTTCAATGCTGTCTAAGATCTTTCCAGACTATTCCCTAATTCTATTCATAGCCACTCACCAGATATAACCAAGTCTGCTCTACCCTCATAATCTTACAAATACATCCAAATTTCAGACCTTGAGGGTGAAATATGACTCAAATCTAAACCTACCTTTTGGGGAAAAGAAAAAAAAAACTCAGGAGGGACTTCTGGAACTATTACTTTACTCTGCTTCCAGCAATTGCCAAATTAAGTCTCCCTTCTCTACTTTCAGTAATAATAAAGATAGCAAAAATATAATATACCACTATCCTCCTAACAAACCAGTGTGGTAGATTATTTGTGTTATTGATCTATTTGAGAGATAAAGAAAACAAAGCTCAGAAAACAAGGTGAAATAACTTCTCCAAAATTAAAAACAACTAATCAATCAACAAGCATTCATTAAGCACTTACTGTCTGTCAGAAAGGATACGAAGAAAGGGGAAAAATGTCCTTACTCTCAAAGGGCTCATAGTCTAGTGGGGGAGAAGGACAGAATAGCATGGATACAGTTATGTACAAATGAGACAATAACTTCATCAATAGGAGGAAGGCACTTGCACTGAGAGAGTACCAGCAAATTTCAGAGCTATAAATTGAAAGCATGTATCTCCTGGCTCCAAATAGAACTCTCCATTATACCATGATGTCTACCTTCCCTATTTGCTTCTCCATCTATTCTTCTCTTCAACATTGAATTTCTAGACTAGGAATTCTGAAGTTGTTCTTAAGTTCAAACCCACTGGAACTCATCAGAATTCCCTAAGGAACCCTTGAATAGAAATCAGGAAGTCCATGAATTTGAATGAGGGGAAAATGACATCTAATTTTCACTTACCTCTAATTGAAATTCATCATCTTCCTTCCATTACTAAAAAAAAATATGATTTGACATGGGATCCATAGGCTGCATCTCACTGCCAGTAGGCCAATGAATATTGCCAGTGGGCAATACAGAAGGATTACCTTGTATTTAAACGGTGGGGCATGCTTTCAGCAGACTTGGTCTCCTGACAGTCTTGTTCTTTCATTTTGGGGCACTCTGCCCTAACTAGTATTCTTCATTTTTTTAGCCATCATCACCACCATCATCATCATCATTCCTACCTCATCTCCAGGCCCAAATTGAATAATGCTTTAAGTCCCCTAGCTGAATCTTAATATGTGCCCATGGTTAGTCCTGTTCCAATGTTTAATTCCTATTAGACCACTCCTAAATGCTGCAAAATGATTGGTGCACAATTGTGAGGCCAGTTTCTAACTCACATTGTTTGATCCCTACTTTGAGCTACTTCAGTATGAATAGGTGGTCCCAAACCATGCCTTACACTTCAAAGTTGACTTATACTTGATTACAGGATCTCTTAACCTGAGATGCATGAATTTATTTCCTATGCATATTCATATATATATATATATATGTGCATACATATACATATACATACTATACACACACAGAGGGAGAAGGAAAAGACCAAAAATAGCAGAGAAGAAGAAAGACGGAGAAAGGAATACACATGGAAGGACAGATAAGAGATAAATAAATACATGATAGATAGATGATAGATAAGTAGATAGGTTGCTTTTAATATAATTTAGATTCCTTTCCAATCTTATGTATTTTATGCATTTTGAACATTATTCTGAAAAGGAATCATCTATAGACTCCAACAAGATTATCAAAGAGGTCCATGATACCAAAAAGTGAGTTAAGAACTCATTCTATAAAGATATGGCATATGTCCTGCTGCATATCCCTGACTGAT
The DNA here is from genome assembly GCA_023553655.1 of Myrmecobius fasciatus. Lineage (NCBI taxonomy): Eukaryota > Metazoa > Chordata > Mammalia > Dasyuromorphia > Myrmecobiidae > Myrmecobius > Myrmecobius fasciatus. Next base: position 68,956 of record JAJPUD010009477.1, read on the forward strand.
GCCATCCTGATAGAGAGAAGGTAGCCAGGGCGATGGGTGCTTGCCTTCTTCACTTAATAAACAATTTGATTGTTTGATAGTGGTGAGTGTGTTTGAATCTCCTTTCGTTCAAAAGCTGTCACCCAAGGCTAACAAGCAAAAGCTAAACCACCTTTTTACATGAGTGTTCTACACAGTACTCAGGGCAAAATCATGGACTCCTCTAGCCTGAACTTGAACCCCTTCCAGGTGGGAATAGGATAAACTTGGGAGGAAGAGTTTAAGAAGGGTAGAACTGCCATTAAAAATCGGGTTGCAAGCTCAAAATATTATGTTGGACAAACTTAATTTTTTAATGACAGGCAAGAAAATAGTGAAGAAATTCAATTCCATAAATACAGTAGATGCTAAAAATGACATTATAAGGAATCAGCTTTAGAAGAAATTATTTCCATGGGAACTCTAACTCAGCTATATGGGCTATTCAACCCAAGGATTCATTTAACTTTACTTACCTATAGAATGGGGAAAAGAATGTTTGGCCACATAAGACAATCTATCAATGTAGGAATTTCACAAGGGTATACAGAAGCAATAATGATAATAATGTAACATTTCTATAGTAATTTCAAGTTTTCAAAGTGCTTTATCTACAACAAAACTGTAAGATAGGCAGTATGAATATTTTATCCCCTTTTTACAGATGAATAAATCAAGGCTCAAAGAGGTTAAGGATAAATGCCAGTAATCCAGATGAAGCTTTTTCATCATTGTCTTATATATAGTTCAAGAACTGATCAATGTTGATTATTCTGGCCTGCATATGGTTGTGCTTCTTTAATGCAAGGATTTGGGGCACATAGCTGAAATAAAATAAAACATTTTACTTCATTGGTTTTGCTTATTCCCAAACTTTGTGGAATAATCTCGGAGGAGTGAGTAACAGTTTTGCTTCTGTCTCCTTTTCTCATTTTAACATTTCATGCTCTATTAAATCTCTGCTAACGTCCAGATCATGACATGGAAGTAACATGGAGTCTTTCCAAGGCTGTAACACTGGAGTGTATGCTCTGGCCAGTTGCGTCAAGGTGTAAAAACATTGAGTAGTGAACTGGTGACACTCTATCCCTTGTCTGGGAGCCAGCCTCACTAAATCTGACAATCTAAGTGCCAGATTTGGAGCAGAGAAGTGTCTGTTTTTATTTTTGGCCAGTTAACTTCTTCAACTGCCAATATTACATTTCCATGAGAGAAGGGAGTGCCTTCCACATATATGAAATTACAGATTCCTAGAAAATTTAGCGTAATTTCCAAACGTCCCTCAAAACTCTGAACCCATAGTACTAAGGATCTGTCAATTATTTGTATTTCCAATTTATTTTCTTTATAATACAAAACACTTTGGCCTTAGAATCAGAAGACCTGGTTTCAAATCTTGCCTCTTTCAAATTACTCAATCTTTCTGAGGCTCAATTGCCTCATCTATACAATGAGAGAATTGAATCAGATAGCTTTCCAGGTCCCCATAGATCTGGGGGTATCTCATATTTCTTTTAAATGGTTTCTACTAATAATAAGAATTAACATATGTATTCATATATATTTTAAAGTATGAAAAGTGCTTTACATATGTTATTTCACTTGTTAATAATATCATGCCTTCTTTTGTCATAGAATCTCAGATAAGTAAGTTTATCTGTGGCTCACAAAGAATCTCTAAGTATTCCATGACTCACTGAATCACAATGGCTCACAGAGAAACTCTCAGCACTTAAAGGGAGCCAACATGGTGCAATGGATCAAAAACTGGCATAAAAGTCAAAGGTCCTTCATTCAAATTCTGAACCTGATACATACTATGGGAACCCTAGCTATGGTGCTTAAACATGCAGTACCTGGGAATACTCTAAGATGAAGAGATGCAGAGCAATTTTAGAGTGCATTGGTAATATTTCCTTACCTATAGTTCCCAACACCAATGAAGTGATAGGTTCCCTGTGATATGGTGTAACAACAACAGCACAAAAATTGAAACAATATTGGTAGTGCAGTGGATAGAGATCTAGGTCTAGAGCAAGAACACCTAAGTTCAAACCTGACTTCAGGTATTTTCTAGCATTAGGACCCTGGGAAAATTGTCAGTTCTATTTGTTTCCATTTTCTCATTTTTAAAATGGGGATGATGATAGCACCTATTTTGCAGGTGAGGATCAAATGACATAGTAATTGTTCAGTACTTAGCACAATGTCTGGCATATTGTAAGTGGTACATTTTGTTGCTGTTGTTCAGTCATAACTGACTTTTTGTGACTTCACTTGAGATTTTCTTGGCAAAAATACTGGTGTGATTTGCCATTTCATTCTCCAGCTCATTTTACAGATGAGGAAACTGAGGCAAATAGAGTAAAGTGACTTGCTCAGGTCCACAGAACTAGTACGTGTCTGAGACTAAATTGAACTCATGAATATGACTCTTCCTGCCTCCAGGCCTGGTACTCTGACAAGAAAATGATATAGAAGTGGGATAGTCAAGGAAGGGAGCTGGGGTCTGAAAATGCAGTGAGGGGTAATATGAGTGGAGCTATAGAATGAGTTAGTAATACACCCTTTCCCAAAGCAATGGGACTATTACTATTCTCAGAGTAAGAGATGAAAAGGTTGGGGAACATGAACATAACAGCACAACAAATTTCAGGATGTCCCCTTAGGTCCTGGTTTTCTAAAGTATCTAGGATTGCTTTTGGTGAGTTCCTAATTGTTCACCAATCAGGTTGTTTGGAATGGCCCTCTGGACACAGAATAAGTCAAGGACAAGCCCCTATGATTTCTCCTGATGACTTATCTTGCCACAGAACAAGCAACATCTATCCTTTAAAAGTTTATAAAATTATTTGTCTTTCCCCTGACCCTCTCCTGAGGAAGAATAGTAACAATAACTGACAATAATATTTTAAAATCATATAAAAGTCTCCCAGCTCCTATTGAAGATTTTTTTCCATAGGAAGACTACTAAATTTGTCAAAGGTATCAGATGCAATGTTGGCTAGAATTTCAAAGACTCATTTCAGTGTATGATTGTATAAACATAGATTCAGAGATAGATTCAGAGATAGGGTTTGCAGGTCAGGCACGTTGACAGAATACCTGCATGCTAAAAAAAAATCTAAACAGAGTCCCTTACCTTTCTGTGTCTCTCATACTTCATTCTTTAGAAATAAGATCTAACTGGTTGGCAATTATCCCTGGAAGTAAATGAACACCTGGTGACCGCCAGGTCTTTGGGAATGGTATTCTGTAACAGGTATTCCTGTTAGAACAATAGTAAATCTAGGAGTCTAGAAGCAAGGTACCAGGTGGCCAAGGCAATACAAAAGCTTTCTAGTATTAATCAGCCTGGATCTCCTGGGTTTGAAATTGTTCTATTTTTTTTTTAACAAGAGATAGCAAAAAGAGCAAACTTCAGGGAGAGCTGAAAAGCAAACCATTGACACTCAAATATTAGAGTTTGTCATCACTTTTGAGCATCATGCATACTTTGGGCAATCTGGGGAAGCCAATGGATCCTTTCTCAGAGTAACATTTTTAAATAATTGAAAAAAAATGCTGAATTTCAATTAGATGTTATCATAAATTAAGATGTATTCTTTTGTAACCAAGTTCATGAGCCCCCTGGAAACTATGCATGGAGCCCTTGAGGGTGGGGTTCATGAACTGAAGGCTTTAATAAAAAAAAAAAGAAGGAAAATACAAAATACCTAACTAAACCAGAAGTAATGGGTAAGACATAAAACCCCATAAGACTTTTCCTTTCCCCTTCAGCTCATTTCCCAATTCCTTAATATGCTGCATGAAAAGATTCAGCTCCAAACCTCCCATCTGGTTGGTAGAGGAACAAAAACACTCTTTCTCTTTTGCCTCATTGACACTGGAGTAAACCTACTAGGAGTGGTGCTGATTGGCAATCCAATTCTACCCTCTGTACACATATGTTTTTGAGTCTGCTTCTCCAGGGAAAAGATTAAGAATTATATCCACAATTTATAGAAATCATTTTTGCTAGAGCTACAGTATATTGAATTTAAAAAAAAAACAGTCCCCCAAAGTCTATTTGCTAACAAAACCTTGTTAAATATCTGTCTCCCTCCAAAAAGATACCTTTATGATTTATTTTTTGTTCAATAAATGCCTCCATCTAAAAACATGAACTTAAAAGGCTAGCAGGGCTCCACTGTATTGTCTGTTTCCACAGAATTATGCTAGTTTCAAGACAGACAGAAAAGAATAAAAGCTAACAGTTACATAGCATGTCCTATGTGGCAGGCAGAGTGCTAAATTGGTTTACAATTATTTTGCATTTGATCCTCACAACAACCCTGAGAGGTAGGTGCTAATATTATTCTTATTTTATACATAAAGAAACTGAGGCAAACAGAGATTAAATAACTTGAGCAGAATTCATCCAACTAGTATCATCTGAGTCAGAATTTGAACTCAGATCTTCCTGACGCCAAGCCCAGTACTCTATCTGCTATAGCACTTGTGTAAGCAGTGTTGAACATATCATACTCTTTAGTTCTAAGTAATATTTAATGATGATACCCTTTAACTTTCTGAGAATTTCTCCTAAATATTTTGCTTCCTGCGTTAGGCAATAGTATTGCCCTGTTGGCCATAAAGTAAAAGCATTTGTCACTACACATAAATCTCAGAGACAGAGAAAAATGCAAATGTTCAAATTTATTTGTCTTTTGAAAGACCAGATTAGGAAACATGATTAAAAGCTGGGGAAAATCTTAGAGGTCATCAAATGAAAAATTCTCTTTTTATAGATGAGGAAACTGAGGCAGTTAAATGATTTCTTCTTGGTCATTCAGGTAATTAAATATCTAAGGTAGGAATCAAACCCAAGTATCCTTACTCCAATTCAAATACATGGTTATTCCAATGGTATTCTGGCTCTCAGTAAGTAAATAAGGCATAATCACAGAATAGCAGCCACATCTGTGGGTGTCCTTAACACACAAAATGATGACCCATGGATCAATACTGTAAGCCCTACAGTATCACCAGATCTCTCACTTCATAGTCTATTCCCTAAAATGATTTCATCTCAAACACTAACAAAATAATCCTATCACACCAGGCAACATATTCTGTGACTTCGGTGTTCATCTACCATCCATCCAAAAGGTGGTCTCTGAATCTGTCAAAAAAACCCAAGTCCTTATCTAATCTCCAGTACTGCTTAACAATCCTAGGGAAAGGATATCCCAGGCAGATGCTCTTATTTCCTATTTTGTAATTGGGAAGAAGAGATCACCAGGGATTTTTCCACGAACTGTGGTTATTGGCAAAAAAAAAAAAAAAAAAAAA
>JAJPUD010009478.1:1798-63811 GCA_023553655.1 Myrmecobius fasciatus
AAAATTTCAAACTTGCTATTTAATTGGGGTTTTTAATTTTATTCTTTTTCTAGATTTTTTTCATTGCATTTCCAATTCATTGATCTTCTCTTTCTTTATTTTATTAATATAAGCATCTAGAGATAGAAAATTTCCCCTAAGAATGGCTTTGGCTTCATGCAGTAGATTTTGTTATGATTTCTTTCTTTTTTTTTTTTTTTTGCTGAGGCAATTGAGGTTAAGTGACTTGCCCAGGGTCACACAGCTAGGGAATGTTAAGTGTCTGAGACCAGATTTGAACCCAGGTCCTCCTGACTTCAGGGATGGTGCTCTATCCACTTCGCCACCTAGCTACCCCTTGTTGTCATTCTTTTGGAGGGAATTATCGATTGTTTTTATGTTTTGTTGTTTCACCCACTCATTCTTTAGAATTAGATTATTTAGTTTCCAATGAATTTTTGATCCATTTTCCACAGCCCTTCATTATATGTAATTTTTATTGTATCATGATCTGAAAAGGATGAATTTACCATTTCTGCCTTTCTGCATTTGATTGTGAAATTTTTATCACCCCATATAATTCAGAAGATGAGTAACATTGCTTACAGATCTTTGTGGTATTTTTCTGAGAAACTCTCCAGTTACATTACATTATTATGTTTTCATATTATGATTTTCAGGAATAATAAAAGCTCATATTTATGTAACACTTTATAGTGTACAAACATGATGGCAAAGATGGAATTATAAAGAAGATGTCTTTGAAGAAGAGGTTTGAGAGAATCCAGAAGTTCTAAATCTTAAATGATAAAATAATGGCAATCTTGAACAAGTATTTGAAATTTGGGCATGGAGAAAGCATTTGTGTGGAGCACTTGCACTGCTTCCAAGTACCCATCCACTGATCTCTGTCCAGCACCTAAGGGATGTAGAATTTTTCAAATCTTTGATGTGGTTCCAGTAAAAAGCAGTAGCGTGTTTTCTTTTTCCCTCCCTAAAACAGCTAGAGTTTAGGAAATATTCTGCAGTATTTTTTATGCTCATTAAAAAAGTGGTATTCTTTTGATTTCAATCTAAAAGCTTAATTTTATACAATCCATACTTATTTTTCTAGATGTTTTTGATAATTAAGTCTGAGAAAAGTAATAGAATGCTTAATGTTGCTACCATAATATTTTTGGAAAGTCCTTTAGCCTATGATACCAACAACTAGTACATAGGATTCTGTTTAATGAAGTTCTTTTCTCAATAATTATGTGGCAAAGATTGCATAATTATTATCATTTGGTAGATATCAACAAACATTTGGTACATAAGTGGCAATTAGGTGGTTCAATGGATTTAGCATTGTACTTGGAATCATAAACATTCATCTTCATGTATTCAAAATAGTCCTTAGACATTTATTAGCTATGTGACCCTGGGCAAGTCACTTAACACTGTTTGCCTCAGTTACTTCAAAATAAAATGAGCTGGAGAAGGAAATGGCAAACCATTCCAATATCTCTGCCAAGAAAACCTCAAAAAAAAAAAAAAAAAAAAAAAAAAAGCGCTCACAAAAGCCGGTCATGCCTGAAAACAACTGAATAATTTATTCCAGGACTATTATATGCCTGCTATTGTGCTAGGCACTCTGTATACAAAGAAAGAAAACTGGAAGCCTGGTCTCAAAGATCTTACATTTCCAATATATCCATATACAAGTATATAAAAACAATAATAACTTTAAAGTAATTAGGGAAAGACAGAGACTTTATTTTTTTAGTACAATCAGAAAAAGCCATTTATGAAATGGCTTTTTAATTGAAATTTCTGAGACCGAGATAAAGTAGGTAGTTCATAGTCATATGGATACAAAATGAGAAAAATGGAAATTTAAGCGAAGTCTTCTGATTCCATTCAACGTCATTTAGGACGATGCTAGGTGCAGCACACAAAACACTAAATTTGGATGAATAGGGTAGGAACTGAGTTCCAGCTCAGCTGAATTTCATCTGGGTGATTTCAAACAATTCATCTTATATCTCTGGACCTTGATCTTCTCAATTGTTAAACTAAAATGGGTAGACAAGATGAACTCCAATGTACCTTTCATTCTAAATCTCTGATCTCTCTCACACACTATGAACAAAGCATTAGTTTCTTCCTGAAAGAATGTGAACATTTCCAAGAAAGGGTTTATTTTATTTTTTTCCTTCACTAGTAATTACTAGTGTCTGGCACTTGGTAGTAACTTAAAAATGCTTATTTGTGATTGGTATCCATCAATCTCTGATTTGATGATGGCTACACTCTTTTTCATCTCTACATTAATGGATCTATGTAGGAACTGGATAAACTTTTTTAAAAAATGTATCCCAGATTACATAAGCCAAAATTGGAGCATTTTGAATGAGTCTCTACTAAATGATGAAGCAAATGCTGATAATACATTACCTCCTGCCTATGGGAGGGGCAGAGTTGTGGTAAGAGAGTTGGAGGAGACAGACATTTTTTATTTTCCTCAGGAGAAGAGATGTATGATTCTAAATATAATCTCTTTGTCTGTCTTTCTTTCCTTCCTCTCTTTCTCTTTGTCTCTGTGTTTACTTTTCTTTCCATCTTCCCTTTTCTCAAGTCTATCATGTCCTGGATTTTTAGCTGAAATCTTTAGAGACTTTGGGTAATTTCCCTTTGCATGTAATCAGGGTCTCTTTCTTAGTTGAGCTATCATATTTATATTATACATAAATTACATAATAATATAATATAATCATTTCCATTTATAAAGCTCCTTTACACCTGTGTTTTCTGGTATATTCTTATCTACAAAACAATCTTCTGTTTGCTATCTGCCTTGATAATTGAGCTTACTCCACTATTTTGACAGTCTTTTGTATAAATAGTAATTGGAAGGAAGGGGACAAACTGGTGAATGTAGGCTTCAGGTATCCTTTCCCTTTAAGAACTAAAGAACATGAAAATGTTTTTTGTTTGTTTGTTTTGTTTTGAATAAGTCAAGCCCAAATAACATCAATATTTAGGGGAATGATGGAAATCATAGAAGTTATATAACTTGTTTCAAGAATGACTACCCTTGAGTCCTAATTTCCTACTCCCTAAAGTCTCCCTTGGTAAGGGATGGACAAAATTTTAGAGATCTTTACACTTGCCTCCCCTAGGTAATATTCAGATAATCTATATGGGTCATTATAGCCCACATAAGCAGTATACACTTTACATATGTATTAAAAAGGAAATTTTTATTCAATACATACTGGCCTCAGTGGTTTTAGGGATGCTTTCCAATACTTCCATTTTGTGATTCGGTGAATCAATTAATCAAGAGTAATTTAATTAAGTGCCCACTATGTGGCAGTCTGCTTAGTGCATGGATCAAAAACAAACATGAGTCAATCTCTGTCCACAAGCAAGTTACATTCTGTCAGGAAAATGCAACACGTTTCTTAATATACAGGGCAGAAAAGGTATTTCTGGTCTAGGTGAGACCATTTTCTGAATTTTTTTATTTTTAGTTTGGTTATTGGTTTTTTTTTGGGGGGGTCACAAACCCCTTTTGACAGTCCAGCAAAGCATATGTCTACTTGAAGAATTTTTTTTAATTCATAAAAATATATAGGATTACAAAAGATAGCAATTATATTAAAATATAGTCAATAATTTTTTTAAGTTCACAAATTCTAGGTTAAGTGTAGAAAGCCATATGCATTTTGAAGGGAGCCCTAAAGCAATTGTTCTTTAGTCATGTCTGACTCTTTGTAACCCCATTTGGGTTTTCTTGACAAAGAAACTGGAGTGGTTTCCTATTGTCTTTTCATGAGGAAACTGAGGCAAATAGCTAAGTGACCTACCCAGGGTCACACAACTAGTAAGTGTTTGGGGCTAGATTCTAAGGAAGGTATCACTCTTATCCCTTAATTCATGAGTGGACACAAGGCACTCAGGGTGAAAATACTATCCCATCCAATCAATGTCACCCTAATGAGGAGAAATTCAAGAGCAGCAGGCAATTCAAAAAAAATTTTCATCTCAGTCAAGGTGTCATGCTAGGTACTGAGGTGAAATGATCTCCAGTTCATGGGTTAATTGAGTGAATTCAGTTCAATTAGGAGAAGCAGGTAATGATTACCTAATGAATCATTTATAAATATGCACCTGAAGAAGTTAGCAAAACTCATTGCCAGCAAAATGACACAGAGCAGACATGAAGGAAAAATAATTATGAAAGATGTTTTTTTCTGTTTGACCTGCCACTGCAATTTCTCCAAGTAGTTCCTGAATTAGTTATTAGACTAATGACTTAAGTCATTGATAAATACAGACCCAAAGATGATTTTATCACTTTTGCCATCTAATTCATTTAAGTTGAGAGGTATAGGAAAAGAAGAGAAATCAAAAACTATCTGGTGAAACTCATTCATTTTACATTTAAGAAAACTGAGGCCCCCTAAACTAAAACTAAACTAAACTGAACTAAAGTGACTTGGCCAATATCGCAAAATAGTAAGCATCAGAGTTGGGTTTTGAACCTCTGTCCATTGATTTCAGAGTCATTGTTATGCCTTGTTTTACTGCATTATACTACTTCTACTACGATATATCCTAAAGCTGGCAGTAATACAAAAAAAAAAGATTTCTTCATTCTGTGGGGTTTTTTCTTTTTCTTTTTCCTTTCTTTTCTTCCTTCCTTTCTTTTTTTTGGATGAGAAACATGAAGTTGATTGATAAATTAGCTGAAATTAATGTTATCACTTGAAATTTTTAAAAGTCCTTTCTTCATAATGGATTTAGCATGTTATTATATCCATTTTGTAGATAAGGAAATAGAAGCTGATAGGTTAAGTGATTTGTCCAAAGTGACAGAATTAATTGCTAGAAAAGTCCTAGGTTAAAATCACATTCTCCAGATTGTCTAGCTTATTCTCCACTGAGCTGAATATAGAGCAAAAAAACCAACTGATGGAAAAGGATTGAATTTAGCGCCGAGACAGGACAGTTGGGTGGCATGGTAGAGAGAGCCCTGTGGCTAGAGACAGGAAAATTCACCTTTCTCGGTTCAAATATGGCCACAGAAACTTACTAGCTGTGTGACACTGGTAAGTCACTTAACCCTGTTTACTTCAATTTTCTCATTTGTAAAATGGCCTGGAGAAGGAAAAATGACAAACCACTCTACTATCTTTGCCAAGAAAACCCCAAAAGGGGTACCACAGAGTAGGACACAATTGAAATGACTAAATAACAATAAAAAGCTTCAGGATATTTGGATTTAAGTTCTGATTTTGATGTCAGTTGTGTGACTTTGGATAAGTCATTTATCTTCTCTGAAACTGTTTCCTTTTCTGCAAAATGGGGGATGTGTCTACTCTTTCTAAATAGGATTCTTGGAAAGGAAGCATTTTGTAAGCCAGAGAGTCAATCAGTTAGTCAAAAATCCTTTATTAAGCATGCAAAACCCTATGGAAATTTGAGACAAGACTATTATTCCCAGTACTGACTGAGCTCAGAATAGTCTTCAAAATTCATATTGAAAAGAGGAAGAACTGAAACAAACTTTCCCCTGATTTTGATGTATCTTTCTCCATAAATTATTTAATAGCAAATCAAGAGGTATAATTTTCAATAATTCTATATACTATAAAATTTAGGGAAATTGTATATAATTATTTTACTTCCTTATACTTCTAAAGTTTATGATATTTATAATTTCAAGCATATTACAACATGTTAAAATATTTTAATTCATAAAATTCTGTGTCTAAAAGAAAATACAAGTAGTAAAATCTCCAATTTAGGTTCCCACCTGCTTTGAGATTAAGAATATTGGATTTTCTTTGCCAAAAGTTGAAGATTTTGGTCCTTCAAATGTAATGAGGTAAAAACAGAGTATTAACACTTAGAAATACATGAAAGATGGAGCTATTTCACTTACAGCAGAAGTGGCCTTATTTTTCCGTACTGAGAATGAGCTGGGATTAGAAAATGGAGTTCATATTCTTGTTCCTTTGGTGCCTCAGTCCTATCAGAATGTTTGTTATGAGATATAGCTAGGACAAGGCAACCAGGGCTTTGTCCTAAGGCACCAAATTTTTGAGTATTTTTGGTAGTGATTTTTTTGCATTAACATAAAAACAGCCAAACTTAGCACCTCATAAGTAAGAATATATATTTAAAAAAGGAAACATCAGATAACATGATTTCTTTCCCATTGCTCTAGTGGTCTCTGCAGAAGTGACTTCAAGATATTCCAGAGTGTCCTCCTTTTCAACTGAATTTAATTTTATAGTGAATTCCATGCTGATTACCTGCAGGATTGTGTTATTTTCCCCAGGCACTAAAATTGATAATTATGACCCTCTCTGTTACTGAGCTCAAATGGAGGCATAACTAATGTAGGGCAGAATCATTAGGTAGGGGCATCTGTCCTTTTTCACAGCAGGCTGTTGAAAATGTCACCTTCATTTAGTCAAAAACATAGCTCAGTGCTCATTGGAAAGGAAGATTCTGTGATGGTGAATTATAGAGCCCAGCTGGGTTCTTTTTCTTATAAGGAGAAGGTAGATCTGATTGACCCAGATATTTCCTGTCCAAAGACAAAGCCTCCATTTTTTCACCTGTAAAATGAGGAAAGAAGGAATTAGATTAGACAATTCCTAAGTCTCTTCCACCTCAAGATTTGTGGTTCAGTTATTTTATTTTATCCTTATTTTTAGTAATTTAATTTATTTTTACATCATCTTTTCCCCTTATCTGTCCAGTGATTACACAAATCAGGTGGAATTTTTAAAAAATAAAGGAGAAAAAAACAGTTCAGGAAAAATAAGTTGTGCCATATCTGTATATTTGTAGTCCCTTGTCTCTACAATGGTTTTTATTTATGAGGCAGAAAGGTTGTACAACAGGGTATTGGGTGTGGAATAAGGAAGATCTGAGTTCAAATCCCATTTCAGAAATTTACTACCTTTGTGACCTTGAACAAATTACCTTTATGAGAAACAAATGAAGTAATAACTATAAAAAGTCTTTATATAGTGCCTTGACTATACTATAAATGCTATTCATATTATTATTAATGACAAATTAATAATTATTAATATGGTTAATATCATTACTAAAATATTTTGGCAAGATAGTGTATAAGTACATTAAAAATTATAGATGAATACCCTTCCATACTAAGAAATAGCATTGCAGAATAGATAAATGGTTAGTTTCACAGTCAGATAAACCTTGATTCTAGTCCTGTCTTTGATACTTTGGCTGTGTGATCCTTACCTTAAGACAAGAATCTATTATCTATAATGTAGGTTTCAATATGCTTTGGCAGAGGGGATTTCCTCATAGAGAATTTCCTATAATAATGAAGTCATAGATCCAATTAAAAAACAAACAAACAATTTTGCTTATCATATTACCAGAGGAAATCATGACATCCCTAAGGAGAAGTAGGATAAATATATAGATATGAGACAACCTGAGGGATATGTTAAGATGGAAAGCTTGGCAAAATGGACAAAGGCACAGCCTTGGAGTCAGGAAAACATGGGTTCACATCCTATTTCCGATATCTGGAAGATGTGAGACCCTGGGTAGGTTATTTCAATAGTCATATTTTACAATCATTTATCACCCCAACTCCCAAAAAAGTATCCATGGCCCATTTTTAATTTAATCTAAGTTATTAACATATAGATCATCTCTTTTGCTTATTTATCAATTAGGGAGTGCATGTTTAAAAAGTAATTTAGATTCAGTACTCTATATATTTAAGAAAGGAACTCTCATCAGAAAAATTAGCTTCAAAATTATTTTCACAATTACTATTATTTCCTGTGCATTCATTCTAATTTCTCTCTTCTTTCCCCCTTTGCCTCTTCAAAAGTGTTATATTCTGAATACCCCTCCCCCAATGTGCCTTTTTCTTCTATCATTCTCCCTATTTTGCATATCCTCTTTCCCTCCTATTTTCCTGAAGAGTAAGATAGATTTTTACACCCATATTGAGTATGCATGTTATTTCCTCTTTGAGTCAATTCTTCTGAGAATAAGATTTGCTCACTCCTCTTTCTTTCCCTCTCTTCCCTCCCATCACTGTAAGAGCTTTTTCTTCCTCTTTTGTGGTAGATAATTTATGCCATTCCATCTCTCCCTTTTCCTTTTTCCTCCTACATTCCTCTTTCACTCCTTAATTTTATTTTTTTAAATATTATCCCTTCATATTCAACTCTCACCTGTATCCTCTGCCTATATATATATTCCTTTTAACTACCCTAACAATGAAAAAGTTCTTATGAATTACAAGTATCATCCTCCCATATAGGAATATACACAAATTAATCTTATCAAATCACTTATGATTTCCCTTTTCTGATTACCCCCTTAACACTTCTCCTGAGTCCTGTATCTGAAAATCAAATTTTCTATTCAGCTCTGGTCTTTTCATCACAAATGCATGAAAATTTTCTGTTTCATTGAATGTCCACCTTTTCCCCTGGAGGTATACTCAGTTTTGCTAGATAGGTGATTTTTGTTTATAATCTTAGCTTTTTTGCTCTTTGGAATATCATATTCCAAGTTTTCTGATCCTTTAATGAGGAAGCTACTAAATCTTGTGTTATCTTAATTGTGGCTCCACTCTACTTGACTTTTTTTGTTTCTTTCTGGATGCCTGAAGTAATTTCTCCTTGACCTGGGAATTCTGGAATTTGGCCTGGGCACCAGCTAACCAGGAACAGGTTTTGGGAACCATTGAATCAAGAGTGGTTGCAACCAGAGTGGTAGCAGCAGCAGTGACTTCTGGAGACCTCAGTAGGTGGATAAGGGGACAGAACAACTGATCAGAAAGAGATTATAGGGGTTTCTTTGGCAGTTAAATTTCTGTTCTTTACTGATGATATATGCCTATTTCTTTTCACTAAATTTAATTTGGCATTTGTTTCCTGCAGATAGTGTTTAGCAGAATCCTTGTATTATATTTCATGGGAACCACAAGTGTAATAAAACAAGCTGATAATTTATCACAATAAATGGTAAGTATGTTCCTACACTCTACTCTGCAAAAAATAAATATAGGAATAAATTAGGGAAGATCATTATTTTGCTTGCCTATGGGGAAGATTTCTTGCCAGAACAGCAAGTTTCTGGTTCTGGGGATGAGTTCATTTCTTTGTAAAAAATAAATAGCTCAATTTCACTTGAGAAACCAGGGTCCATTTCCTTAAGGATCATAGACTTTCAGCTTATCTTTTGAACTCTTAATCAAAAAAGGCTGACACAAAGAAAAAATAACAGCAGAATTGGACCTAATTCAGAGTTTATGTTTGTTTTTGTGTTTGTTTTCTGAGACATAGATAAAGATCTCATGAAAATACCTTTTTCTTTTGATTCACTTTACTACTGTTGGTTTAAATGCAGATTTGGAGGAAATTATTCTATCTAGTACAAAGGTCTCATATCCAACGTATATAAAGAACTAATTAAATATATCTAGAGACATGGAGATGATTATATCTACAGATACAATATATGAATATAAATATAGGTTGTTGTGTCTGATTTTCTGTGATTCTCAATTGGGGCTTTCTTGGCAAAAAAGGAGTAGTTGACCATTTCCTTCTCCAACTCATTTTATTGATGGGGAAAAATTTGAAATTCCATTATTGAATGTTAAATCTGTGGCTATTAATTCTTTTGTATTTTTTATAAAGAGTAACCCGTTTTGTTTTGTTTTTCAATCTAAATTTTCTCAAGACATCAGGACAATTAGTTTTACTAGTTGCCTTTATGACTCCTATAAAGAGTTAGCAATGAATGATAATTTTGGGTCCCAAATTCTTTTCCTCATTCCCTATTTTCCCTCTTCCTTGAGAAGGCAAGCAATTTGATATAGATTATACATGTGTAGTCATGCAAAACAGATTTCCATATTAGCCGTGTTTACAAAAAACAATACAGTCCAACATCAAACTAACAAACAAGAAAAAAGAAAAAAAAAAGTATGCTTCAATCAATGTTCAAGCTTCATCAGTTCTTTCTCTAGAAGTAGATAGCATTTTTCATCATAAGCCTTTTGCAATTGTCTTGGATAATTGTATTGCTAAAAATAGCTAAATCAATCACAGTTGACCATCATACAGTATTGATGTCACTGTACAATATTCTCTCAACTCTGCTCACTTTACTTTGCATCAGATCATATAAATTTTCCAAGGATTTTCTGGAAGCATCTTATTTGTCATTTCTTATAGCACAATACTATTCCACAAATACCACAATTTGTTCAGTCATTTCCCAATCAATAGGCAACCCATCAATTTCTAATCCTTTGAGATCACAAAAAGAATTACTATAAATATTTTTGTACACATAGGATACAGATCTAGTAGTGGTATTACTGGGTCAGAGGGTATACATAGTTTTATAACTCTTTGGGCATAATTCCAAATTGATCTCTAGATTTATTCTATTTACAGCATAATCAAAAATACCTTAGGGCCCCAATTTTTCCACATTTTCTCTATCATTCATAATTTTCCATTTCTTTTGTATTAGCCAATTTGATAGCCAAGAAGTGGTATCTCAGAGTTATTTAATTTTCTTTTCTCTAATTAATAGTGATTTAACATCAATTTCAATGACAAGGTTTGTATCTTATTACTTGTGTACTCGTATTACCCCAGCACCATATTCCTCTTTACTGCAAAAGGTTTTGCTTTTACTCCTCTTTTACCTGAGCTAATTCTCCGTATTCTAATTCTTCCTTCCCCCTTCTTCTTGTAAATCCCTCCTTCTGACTCCTTACTTTTTCAAAATCATCTCATCATAGTCAACTTGCAGCCATGCCTTCTTTCTATATATATTCCTTCTAGCTGCCCTAATAATGAAAAATGCTTGAGAGTTTTAAATATTATCTTCCTATATAAGAATGTAAACAGTTTAGCTTTATCAAATCCCTTATGGTTTCTCTTTCATGTTTACCTTTTTATGCTTCTGTTGAGTCTTATATTTGGAAGTTAAATTTTTGTATTCAGCTGTGATCTTTTCATCAGGAATTCTTGAAAGTCCTCTATTTAAGTAAATATCCATTATCCCTTAAGGATTATGTTCAGTTTTGATGAACAAACTTGGTTATATTTCTAGCTTCTATGCCTTCCAGAATATCATATTCCAAACCCAATATTCCTTTTATGTGCAAATTACAAACTTTGTGTGATTCTCATTTGAATAGTTTCTTTTTGACTGCTTGGAATATTTTCTTCTTGACCTGGGAGTTCTTGAATTTCACTGTAATATTCTTTGTAGTTTTCATTTGGGGATTTCTTTCAGAAGGTGATTAGTGAATTCTTTCAATTTTGACTGTACTCTGTAGTCCTAGGACACCAGGACAATTTTCCTTGATAATTACTTGTAATGTGATGTCTAAATCTTTTTTATTTCATAATAGCTTTCAGGTACTCTAAGAATTCTTAAATTATTCCTCTTCGATTTATTTTCCCAAGTCAGTCATTTTTCCAATAAGATATTTCACATTTTCTTCTATTTTTCTTCTTTTAGTATTGTTTGATTATTTCTTTGTGTCTTCTGAAGTCATTAGCTTTTACTTGTTCAATTCTAATTATTATTATTTTTTTTGTTTTTGCTGAGGCAATTGAGATTTAAGTGACTTGCACTAGGTCACACAGCTAGAAAGTATTAAGTGTCTGAGGTCAGATTTGAACTTAGGTCCTCCTGACTTCAGGGCTGGTACTCTATCCGCAGCACCACTCAGCTGCCCATCAATTCTAATTTTTAACGAATAATTTTTTTCAGTTAGTCTTTATACCTTCTTTACCATTTAGCCAATTTTGCTTTTAAAGGATTTCTTTGCTGAATTTTGTACCTCTTCTTGCTTTCAGTCAATTCTACTTATCTTCATTGGATTTTTGTGCCTCTTTTGCCATTTGGTCAACTCTGTTTTGGGCTTTTAAAATTACGATTTTCAAAGCATTTTTCTTCACTTTTTTACTTATTTCCCCCAGTTACATATAATACAATTTAAACTTTTCTTTCTTTCCTTCTTTTTTGCTGAGGCATTTGGGGTTAAGTGATTTGCCTAGGGTCACAGAGTTAGGAGGTGTTAAGTGTCTGAGGTCAGATTTGAATTCAGGTCCTCCTGACTTCAGGGCTAGTACTCTATCCACTGCATCAACTAGCTGTCCCTAAACATTTAAAAAAAACCTCTGAGTTCCAGATTCTCTCTCTTCTTCTCTCCTCACCTTCCCTTCATTGAGAAGGCAGAATAAAGCTATGCAAAATATTTCTATAAAAGTCATGGTGTGAAAGAATAGTGTCTTTCACAAGGGAAGGGAAAGATTTTTCCCTTCCTTTCCCCTACAAAAAATTAAATCTCAAGGAAAATTAAGTTTTAAAAAAGTATGCTTTTAGGTGGCACAGTGGTTCACCAGCCCTGAACTTAGGAAGACTTGAATTCAAATCTAATCTCAGACACTTAACACTTCCTAGCTGTGTGACCCTGGGCAAGTCACTTAACCCCAACTGCCTTAGTAAAACAAACAAACAAACAAACTAGTATGCTTCAACATGTATTCAGGCACCAACAATTCTTTCTCCGGGTATGGATAGCATTTTTCATAACAAGTCCTTCAGAGTTGTCTTGGATAATTGTATTACTGAGAATAGCAAAACCATTCACAGCTGAACATCTTACAATATTATCATTATTTTGCATATGATATAATTCATTTTGCATCAGCTCATTGAAATCTTTCCTGGTTTCTCTAAGAATAACCAGTTTATCCTTTCTTGTTCTTTTTTTTGCCTTTTATTTTTTCCAATAGTATTTTATTTACTCAAATTACATATATGTGCAAACTTTTAAAATATTTTTCCATATTTGTCACGTTATACAAGAAAAATCACACCAAAAAGGGGGAAGAACACAAGAAAAACAGACAAAAAAGGTGAAAATACTTTGTTTTAATCCACATTAAGTCTCCATAGTTTCCTCTCTAGATGTGATTGACATTTCCCATCCCAAGACCACTGAAATCGCCTTGAATCATTGCATTATAGAGAAGACCCAAATTCATCACAATTAATAATTTTATAACCTTTTATTATTCTACACAATGTTTTGGTTCTGCTTACTTTATTATGCATCAGTCCATATAAGTCTGGCAGACTGTGCATTGTTTGTTAAAGCACAAGACTATATCATTATACCACAATTTGTTCAGCCATACCAAATGATAGGCATTTCCTCAGTTTCCAGTTCTTTCCATCAGAAAAGAACTGCTATAAATATTTTTTGTGCACATAGGTCCTTTTACTTTTTTAAACATTTCTTTTGGAATACATTTCTAGGATTTATAGCCCTTTGGGAATAGTTCCAAATTACTCTACAAAACGGTTAAATCAGTTCACAATTCCACTAACAATGCATTAATGTCTTATTTTTCTCATTTATCCCTCCAACGTTTATCATTTTCCTTTTTTAGTATATTAGCCAATCTAATAGTTTTGAGGTAGTACCTCAGAATTATTTTAATTTGTATTTCTCCAATCAATGGAGAGCCAGAACATTTTTTTTCATGTGGCTATAAATAACTTGATTACATCTGAAGACTATCCCTATCTTTTGATCACTTATCAAATGAGGAATGGCTCTTATTTTTATAAATTTGACTCAGTTTTCTATAAGTTCGAGAAATGAGGCATTTATCAGAGAAACTTGCTACAAAATTCTTTTTCACAATTACTACTGCTAACTATATATCCCCTCAATTAATTATATTCTCTCTCTCCTTTTATCCTATCCCTACTCAAAAATGTTTTGCTTCAGAATATGCTCTCCCTAATATGCCATTCCTTCTGTCACCCCCTCCTTTCTTTTTTTCTCCTTCCTCTTCTATGTTACTGTAGGGTAAGATAGATTTTTATGCCCAATTTAGTATGTATATTATTCCCTCTTTGAATCAATTCTGGTAAAAGTAAAATTATTTTATTCCTTCTTCTTTCTTCCTTTTCCCCTCCATTCTAAAATCTTTTTCTGGTCTCTTTTTGTGGAAGATTTGCCACTCCACCTCTCCCTTTTCCTTTCTCTCAGTACCTTCTACTCTCACTCTAATTTTATACACCACACATACATATTTAACTGTGCTATATATAACAACTGTGCCCTCTTACAGTCTATATGTACTCCATTCAAATGCCTTAAAATGAAAAAGTTCTTATGAGTTGCAGCTATCATCCTTCCATGTAGTAATGTATGCAAATTAACCTTATTGAGTCTTTTATTGATTTCTCCTTTCAGATTACTCACTGATGCTTCTGAGCCCTGTATTTGAAAGTAAAATTTTCTCAGCTCTGGTCTTTTCATCATGAATGATTAAAAGTATTTTATTACATTCATTATCCATCTTTTCTTGTGAAGGATTATATTACTTTCGCTGGTATTAATAGTATTTTACTGTCTTGGTCCCTAAATTACACAAAGCAGGCCTAGAGACAAGTTTTTTAGAGATCAAGTTGCAGTTTAATTAATTACTTTCAGAGTGAGATATACAGTTTGCAAACTGAAAATTATCCTGGGCAGGAGAACTCCTCCTATTTTAGGAAAGGTAGAGATTTTATACTCAAAGTCATAAATTGAAATGGATTGGATAGATTATAGTACAATCATTTTGAAAGTCTCAGAGAATTCCTATGAGAAGCCCAATAATGCAGGACAATATGGCTGTTCTCTAGTCCTGTGAAAACAGTTTACAAGTAATTATTTCAAATCATGGGTATTGTTACTTAGTGGGAGAACAGGATCAGAATTCTATGATAGGAACAGGTTCTACAAAAAAAGTGAATTTTGATTCACTTCACTGAACATCACAGGAGAGCATTGTCAAGAAGTGATAGATCATTTCAAGTGGCATTATAAGCTCTGATTCCCAGGCCAGAAAAGGCAGTTCTTAGAAATCTAAATTATTAGTATATTCATCACACAAAGCATCTTAATAATTATGAAATTCATAATAATACTTCCTTACTGGGTAGGTGATTTTTAGTTGTAATCCTAGCTCCTGTGCTCTCTGGAATATCATGTTCCAAGCTCTCAGATGCTTTAATGTAAAGCTATTTAATCTTGTGTTTGCCTGACTGTGGCTCTACCATACTTAAATTGTTTCTTTTTGGCTTCTTGCAATATTTTCTCCTTGACCTGGGAGTTCTGGGAATTTGGCTATAATATTTCTGGGATTTTCATCTTGTGATCTCTTTCAAGAGGTGATTGGAAGATTCTTTCAATTTCTATTTTACTCTCTGGTTCTGAAATATCAGGACAATTCTCTTTTTTTTTTTTGCTGAGGCAATTGGGGTTAAGTGACTTGCCCAGGGTCACACAGCTAGGGAATGTTAAGTGTCTTAGACCAGATTTGAACTCAGGTCGTCCTGACTTCAGGGCTAGTGCTCTATCCACTTCGCCACCTAGCTACCCAGGACAGTTCTCTTTGATAGTTTCTTGAAAGATTGTATTTAAGCTCATTTTTAAAAATCATGGCTTTCAAGTAGTTCATGTTATTTTAAAATTATCTTTCTTAGATCTATTTTCCACATCATTTGTTTTTCCAATGAGATATTTCACATTGTTTCCTATTTTTTTTCATTCTCTTGATTTGTTTTATTGTTTCTTGAATTGTCATAAAATCATTAGCTTCCATTTGTTCAATTCCAATTTTTAAGGAATTATTTTCCTCAGTGAACTTTTGTACCTTCTTTTCCATTTGTCTAATTTTGCTTTTTAAAGCACTCTTCCCCTCACTGGCTTTTTGTACTTTGTGTCATTCTCATTTCTCTTTCCAAGTTTTCCTCTACATCTCTTACTTGATTTTCAAAGTCCCTTTTGAGCTCTCCCATGAGTCAAGATTAATTCTTATTTTTCTTGTAGGAGGTTTGACTTTGTTATTGTCTTCTGAGTGTGTTTTGATCTTCCTTGTCACCATGGTACTTTTCTATGGCCAGAATATTTTTCTGTTGTTTACTCATTTTTCCAACCTATTGCTCAGCCATTTAACTCTGTTGAAATAGGGCTCTATATCTAGGGTGTGGGGTGCAATATCTCATGTTTTAGGGGGTTTTAGAAATCATTCTAAGATTTCTATAAGATTTCAGTTCTGCCAAGGGAGAAATGTGTTAACTCATCTCTTGATCTGTGCTCTGGTCTGTGAATGACCACAAGCACTCTTCTGCCATGGAAGTATGAGGAGGGACCCCACTTGATTGTGGCTCTAAATTCTGGTGTGCTAGTATTTTTTCTCTCTCTGAGATTATGAGCCAGGACTGCATCTCAGACCTAAGTATGGGCAAAACAACAGAATCCTGCATTAATGATAACAAAGAGATCCCCTGTAATCTCCTTTTAACCAAATATTTGACCCCCTTACCATCTATGGGCTGTGACTTCCAAAAGATACTACCATTGTCACTGCCATTCTTGTTGCTGCTGCTGATTCAGTGGCTCCTAAAGCCTTCTCCTTGTTGATTAGAGTTAGACTTTGCTCCCCTCTCACCCTACTACAACAAATCTTTCCTCCTGATCTTCTAAATCATCTCTGGTGTCTGTGGGCTGACAGGTCTGGACACCACCACTACTGCCTCTGATTCAGAGACTCACAAGGATTTCTCCTGGTTTGTTGGGGCTGGAATGATGCTGGAATTATTCTCCCCTCTCACACTGATGCAACACAACTTTCCTGCTGAGCTTCTAAGCTGTCTTTGGCTAGAAAATTATTTCACACACTGACAAACCCAAAGAAGTAGATGTGCTTTATCAGTTTATTGTGAAAATATTTATCAATAAGTATCTATACTTAGTTATAAAGAGTTACCTTTACTATGTATAGTATATTTTGATGAAATAAGCCCATTAAGTATTCTACTTTGATACTTGGGAAACGACCTATATATTTAGATAACCATATTCCTTTGCTTAAACTGTATAAAGATAAATCCAAGAAAATGTCATTTTTAGTTTTTTTTATTGTAAAATATTTGTAATAATGTAACAGTTTCGCGTCTTTTAAAAAGAAAAGAAAATGGTTCCACTTTGTCTTTTTGTAGGTTCTGATGCATTAGAATTTTTTGAGTCATTATTTAAAGGAATTTAGAGGGATTTGGAAGAGAGTTCAGGCAAATCCTCGCCTTTACTCTGCCATCTTGGTTCTGTCTCCCTAAAGTTTTTTGTTTGTTTGTTTTTGTTTTTTGTGCCTCCTTGACCAAGGTGTTGACTCTCTTCATAAGTTTCTTGCATAACTCTCATCTCTTTTCCTACTTTTTCCTCTAGCTCTCTTATGTGATTTTAAAAATCTTTCTGACCTATACCAAGATAAGATCTAAATAGGTTCATGATTTAGACATAAAGAGTGATATTATAAGCAAATTAGAAGAACATAAGACAGTTTACCTCTCAGATCTGTGGAGAAGGAAGGAATTTGTGTCTAAAAAAGAACTGGAACTCTTAATTGAACACCAGATAGGTAATTTTGATTATATTAACTTAAAAAGTTTTTATACAAACAAAACTAATGCAGACAAGATTAGGAGGAAAGCAATAAATTAGGAAATTATTTTTACATTTAAGGGTTCTGATAAAGGACTCATTTTTAAATATATAGAGAATTGACTCAAATTTATAAGAATTCAAGCTATTCTCTAATTGATAAATGGTCAAAGGATATGAACAGAGAATTTTCAAATGATGAAATTGAAACTATTTCTAGTCATATGAAAAGGTGCTCCAAATCATTAATGATCAGAGAAATGCAAGTTAAGACAACTCTGAGATACCACTACACATCTGTCAGATTGGCTAAGAAGACAGGAAAAGATAATGACAAATGTTGGGGGGGATTGTGGGAAAACTGGGACATTGATACATTGTTGGTGGAACTGTGAACGGATCCAACCATTCTGGAGAGCAATTTGGAACTATACTCAAAAGGTTATCAAACTGTGCATACCTTTTGACCCAGCAGTATTTCTACTGGGTTTATATCTCAAAGAGATCTCAAAAGAGGGAAAGGGACCCACATGTGCAAAAATGTTTGTGGCAGCCCTTTTTGTAGTGGCAAGAACCTGGAAACTGAATGGATGGCCAGCAATTGGAGAATGTTATGAAATATTATTATTCTGTAAGAAACAACCAGCAGGATGATTTCAGAAAGGCCTGGAGAGACCTACATGAACTGATGCTGAGTGAAATGAGCAGAACTAGGAGATCATTGTACACGGCAACAACAAAACTATATGATGATCAATTCTGATGAACATGGTTCTCTACAATGATAAGATATTTTAAACTAGTTCCAATTGTTCAGTGATTAAGAGAGTCATATACACTCAGAGAGAGGCCTGTGGGAACTGAGTATGGACCACAACATAGCATTTCCACGTTTTCTGTTGATGTTTGCTTGCATTTTGTTTTCCTTCTCAGGTTTTTTTTCTTGTAGATCCGATTTTTCTTGTACAGCAAGATAACTGTATAAATATGTATACATAAAAAAAATCTTTCTGGTTGGACTTATGTCCAATTCACATATTTCTTTGAAATTTTGTTTATAGTTGTTTTGACAGTGTTGTCTTTCTTTGAATATTTATTTTAATCTTCTCTATTCCCATGGTAACTTTATGATTTATTTCTTTTTGTTGTTGTTATTTGCTTATTCTTCTAGCCTATTTCTTGACTTGTAATTTTATATTAGACTCTGCTTCCAAAGTGCAAGGGGCACTGTCCCAAGATTCATGTTTTTCATGTTATTTTCAGAGCTAGTTGAGGAGATCTGTAAGTTTTCAGTACTTACAAAATGGTATACTCTACAGAGAGGTGTGCTCCCTGCTTTCCTGCCCTTTGATCTGGGTTTTTCCCAGGAAGTGATTTTGTCCCGCTGTAGCCACAAGGACAGGTGCTCCTGTTCATCCTATAATTGTGACAAAGTGCTCTGCTCTCCTGCAGTAGAAAATTCTAATGCTTCTTTTTGCCTTGCAAGTGACCAGGATCTTTACTCCCTCATGAGTGACTACAAGTACTCTTCTTTACCTTAGAATTTTGACAGAGTCCCTCCTTTCCTACTTCATTATTTTTAGCCCCGGAATTGTGAGTTGAGCCCTGCTTTCCTGTACTTACAAGTGCTAATACTTCTTTCTGTCTTGGAACTGAGACCAGAAATTCTGGTCTTTCCCTTGTGAGCAATCACAAACACTAGTGCCCCTATTCACCCTAAGATTGCAATCTAGAACTGCACACAAAAAATGCAAAAGGTCCACTGTAATCTCTAACCAATTGTTCTGATCTGTTACTGTCTACAGGCTGAGATATCTCAAAACTGGCCTTCAACTGTATATAATTTATAATCCAAAAGCCATGAAATTCTATGTATGAGGTGAGAAAGATAACATAAATGAAACTATTTTAGTAGATAATTATTTCCAAATATTCTTAATAAAACATTTAATTGAAAATATCTCTCTATTAATCTTTTATTGGATAAGTATGTTGTTTTCACATTGGACATTTCATATTAGATATAATTAGACTCTCTAATTAGGCCATATCTATAATTTTCTTTTTTAAGCATGAATTAATAATAATAGTTAAAGTTTCAGGGGAAAAAGGTCACATTAATGAAGTTAGTCTGCTTTGGGGAACATAGGCCCCAATATTTATATATAACTAATGCAATACTATCAGATACATGCTGATATTCAGAGATTGGCTATAGATGTAAATTAAGATTCTAGATCAATTTCATGGATATGTCTTGTATAAAACAACAAAGACTATCATTGTACATGGCAATAAGATTATATGATGATCAGTTCTTGTGGACATGGCTTTTTTCAACAATGAGATGAGTAAGGCCATTTCCAATGATGTTGTAATGAAGAGAGTCATCTACACCCAAAGAAAGGACTGTGAGAACTGAGTGTGGTTCACAACATAACATTTTCACTCTTTTTGTTGTTATTTGCTTGCATTTTATTTTCTCTTTCCTTTTTTTGATCTGATTTTTCTTCAGCAGCAAGATAATTGTATAAATATGTGTGCATATATTAGATTTAATATACATTTTTACCATGTTTAACATATATTGGATTACTTGCCATCTAGGGGAGGAGGTGGAGGAAAAGTGAGGGAACTGAATGGAATACAAGGTCTTGCAAAGGTCAATGTTAAAAAATTATCCATGCATATGTTTTGAAAATAAAAAGCTTTAAAAAAAAAAGCCCCTATTTACATAGTTCTCCAGAGGTAATTACTAATTGAAAGATTGGCTTGAGAGTAAGCAGGCAGTTCAATTTTCAGCACTGCTACTTTCTACCTGTTTGATATTTGGCATGTCATTGACCTATTTGTGTTTCACCTATTTGTTATTCTTCTTTGACCTATTTGTTATTCTTCTGTAGGATAAATAACAAGATTGAAAACAAAGTTCTCTCTCTCAAACCCAAAATACTATGTTTAAAAGAACAGTTAGTCCATTAACACCAGTTATATTCACTTGATATTTTTGTTCTTATAATATCTACACTAAGAGAATGAAAAATCAGATTGAGAAACCCTCAAGGAATTTCCAATCTAATAAGGGGAGGTGGAGATCAACACACAAAATGAAACTGAGAAAACAAGGGGAAGAAGTTGGTTATGTGACTAAATGCTAGAGTACAAAAACAAACTAGGTAAGTAGAAAAAATTATATCAGGACACTAAAGCCTATTGAAGCTCTGCACCCACTATCATTTTAAGGTGACTAGAGAACCAACTAATGGCCTTAATTAATTGACCTGATTATCTAGATAACAGATAATCACAATTACTCTCTTACATTCATCAGGCGCTGTGGGATAGTACAAAAAACTCTAGATATACAAACTCTTTAACAGCAAACATTATTTCATTGTTCTTGTATCCCTGATGCCTAGAATATTCATGAATTAGGCTGAATTCAGTTTAAAGTATGTATCAATATAAATAACTAAAGTTTATCTAGATAGTTTTGAAAGTGTTTCTTATAATAAATAAAAATTGCCATTATATATGACTTTATTTTAAGTCAATACAGAAAGTAGTAGTAAAATGAAGGGGTAGAGTTTGAAAACCTCTAAGGAAAACTTATCAGGTCTAAATCTACAATTGTTTCTGTTTTTTTTTTTTAAGTTACTCTTTGTTCATCATTGGTCATGTTTATCCTAGGCAAGGCATAAATGAAATATTTAATGCCTGTGAATAATTAAATCCATTAATTTTTGTACGTCCCATGAACATTCTTTCCTATACTAAATTATTTTCCAGAACAATTGACAGAGCAGTGCAGGTAACTGTTTGTGGAATGGCAAAAGTTTCTTTGGAGATCTGTCATTCCTGACATGCACAGGTCCTAACCTGTTTTGTGTGTGACAACTAATAATATTCTAGCATTAGAAATTATTATTTGGATGCTGGCGCTTCCTTGTCCATGTTTGATATTTTGGAGTAAATTGGGAAAGGCTGATTCATGAGTAAGCTCACCTTGATGCATTTTGCACAGCCTTTGTAAACCAACTAATTCCCTGCAGTGAGCCTAGAGGGGCAAGGGCCATTCTCCACACCCACTGCTGAAAAAAGGTGTTGAGTGAAGGGGGGGAGAAAGAGAAAAAAAGAAATGAGCATCTCACCCTGCTTTTGGGAATCTCCAGTTAGATACTATAGAAGGATCATACCCAGGGTAAGCCCCAAATTGGGTTTAGATTTGAGACAGTTGAAAGAAAAACTGGGATTTCTGGAGAGTTCATATGGAGAAGAGTGGTCCAAAGTTGCAAGTCAGGCATGGGAGGAGTCAAGACTGATGGAGTTGGGAAAGTCCTTCCCATATGACTAAGGCATCCCTATGAGGTACTTGCAATACCAGGATGTTCTCTTATGTATAAAATGAGGGAGATGTGAATTAGATGTCCTCTGAAGAGCCTTTTAGCTATAAACATATATATATATATATATATATATATATATATATATATATATATATAGTAAGGTAGTGAGCAATAGGGAAGGAAGCTTTAAAAGTGTTAAAATATAGATTTTGTGTTAGAGGAACAATGAAACCTTTGTAACAACCAGGGTTCTCTAAAAGTGAAATATGCTGCCTTTGTTGATTCTTATTAGAATTCTTTAAATAAAGTCAGCCAACAAATATTCATTAGACACCTGCTACATACACTATATTATTCACAGAGGATGCAAAAAAGGGGCAATAGGGTCCTGTTATTGGAGATAACATGTGAATAACTACATACAAACAAAATATATAGAATAAATTGGAGATAATCAACAGAGGAAAGATATTTGTGTGAGAAGTGTTTTGTAATTGTGCTCATAATGTTCTTAGTAGGTCTTGGCAGGTAGACCCCTAAGTATTTTATCCTGTTTACAATAATTTTAAATGCAATTTCTTTTTTCTATCTATTGCTAATGAGCTTTGTCAGTAATATATATTTGTGTGGGTTTATTTTATATTCTGCAACTTTGCTACAGCTGTGAATTGTTTCCAGTAGGTTTTTGGATGATTTTCTAGGATTCTCTAAGTATATCATTATATGATCGGCAAAGAGTGATAGATTTATTTCCTCATTGCCTATTCAAATTACTTTAATTTCTTTTTCTTGTCTTATTTCTAAAGCCAACATTTCTGGTGCAATGTTGAATAATAGTGGTGATAATGGGCATCCTTATTTCACCCCTGATCTTACTGGGAATGTATCCAGCTTCTCTCCATTACAAATAATGCTTGCTGTAGGTTTTAGACAGATACTGCTTATTATTTTAAGGAAAGCTCCCTTTATTCCTATGCTCACTAGTGTTTTTTTTAATAGGAATGGGTACTGTATTTTGTCAAAAGCTTTTTCTGCATCTATTGAGATTATCATATGATTTCTGTTGACTTTGTTATTGATATGGTTGATTATGATAATAGTTTTCCTGATACTGAACCAATCCTACTTTCCTGATATAAATCCCACTTAGTCATGGTGTATTATCCTGCTGATAAATTGCTGTAATCTCTTTGCTAATATTTTATTTAAATTTTTTGCATCAATATTCGTTAGGGAGATTGGTCTGTAATTGTCTTTCTCTGTTTTTGCTCTTCCTGATTTAGGCATCTGTATTATATTTGTGTCACAGAAAGAATTTGGCAGGACTCCTTTACCTACTTTTCCAAATAGTTTGCATAGTATTGGAATTAATTATTTTTTGAATATTTGGTAAAATTCACTTGTGAATCCACCTGGCCCTGGAGATTTTTTTCTTATGGAGTCTATTAATGACTTGTTCAATTTATTTTTTCTAAAATGGAACTATTTAAGTAATTTATTTCCTCTTCTGTGAAACTGGTCAATTTATATTTTTGTAAATTTTTATTCATTTTGGTTAGATTGTCAAACTTGTTGCCATATAGTTGGGCAAAATAGCTCCTAATTATAGTTTTTATTTCTTTTTCATTGGTGATAAGGTCACCCTTTTCATTTTTTGATTCTGATGATCGGGTTTTTTCTTTCCTTTTTCTAATCAAATTAACCAAAAGTTTGTCTATTTTGTTGGTTTTATGAAAAAAACCCAACTCTTAGTTTTATTAATTAGTTTAATTGTTTTCTTACTTTCAATTTTATTAATCTCCTTTGAGTTTTAGAATTTCTAATTTGGTATTTAATTGGGGGTTTTTAATTTGCTTTTTTCTAGCTTTTTTAGTTGCATGCCTAATTCATTGATCTTATTTTTATTTTATTCATTCATGCAGCTATTTAGAGATATAAAATTTCTCCTAAGGACTGCTTTGGCTGCATTTCATAGATTTGGTATGTTGTCTTATTGTTGTCATTTTATTGGATAAAATTATGGATTGTTTCTGTGATTCTTTAAAATTATATTATTTAATTTCCAATTGGATTTTAGTCATATCTTTTCCTGGCCCTTTATTGAATATAACTTTCATTGCATTGTGATCTAAAAAGAAAGCAGTTACTATTTCTGCCTTTCTGCATTGGATTGTGAGATTTTTATGTCCTAATACATGGTCACTTTTTGTGTAGGTGTCAGGTGCTTCTGAGAAAAAAATGTATTCCTTTCTGTCCCTATTCAATTTTCTCTAGAGCCCTGTCATATCTAAGTTGTCTAGGGTCCTATTAACCTCTCTAGTTTCTTTCTTGTTTATTTTGTAGTTAGATTTGTCTTGTTCTGAAAGGGAAAGATCAGAGGAAAGATATTGGCATTGAAACAGATTGAAAAAGATTTTTCTTAAAGAATATTAAATTTTAGTTGATACTTGAAGGAGGAAGAGAGATGAAGATGAGGAGAGAGATAATTCCAGGCATGGGAAACAGTCAATGAAAACAGATTTGGGAGATATTTGTCTTGTGTAAGGAATAGCAAGAAAGCCAATGTATTTTTATCAAAGAGTTATTTACAGGGGAGTAAGGTATTGAAAATTGGAAATATAGGAGCCAAATTATGAAAGGCTTAGATTGACAACCAGAAAATTTCATATTTGATTCTGGAGATGATAGGAATTCATTGGGTTTATTGACTGGTAAGAGGAGGAAGATGGAGTGACATGGCCAGATTTGCACTTTAGGAAAATCAGTTAGATAACTGAATATAGAATCACTTGAGTCAGGAGGGATCTGAGGCAGGGAGACCAACCAAAGAATGGATGACTACTTGTCCGGAATGTTGTAATGTAGCTAGGTGATACAAGAATCATGAAGACAAATAGTCTAGTTCTCTGGCAATCATATTGGTCCAATTGAACTTAAAAGTTCACCAGCATTTTAAAAACAACATTGGCACATCCCTTTGGTTAACTTATAATTTGGAAGGGGAAAAAAAGATGGGACAAAACTCTTTGAGCAGCTTCATCTGCAAGTAATGGGGAATTATAAATCAGTCCAGTGCCTAAAACATAAAAGAGACTTCCATAACTTCTGCAGATCTCATAAATGATGGAGAGCTTTTCCTTTAGAAGTTATGATGTATATTGTCATAGAGCTGCTAGCATAGAAACACATAAACATAATCTTTTAGGCTAGTTTGTTTATATGAAGATAAAATCAGACTTCTCTTCTCAAGTACTTTTTGAGTAGCAAGCTTTCAAATAAGTATTCATTATCCAGGACTCCTGACCCTTCAGAGTAATAAAGGAATTGTTTTCAGCAACATGCTATAGAAAAAAGAGAGTTCCAATTTGGGTAGAGTAATAAAAAGGATGATGGGCCAAGGCACCAAAGAAATCTCAAACAAGATTTAAGATGGTTAGATTCAAATATGAGCCATTGTTTGGGAAGTGTATTGGTTTTCTTATTTTAATTTATGGCCCTTAATCACCAGTGAGAAAATTCACTCCCAAGAAAATGCTGTCATTTAAAATTATTAATCTGGAGAGATTCAATGTATGGCAACTTTTCATACATGGTTTTCTCCTTTATGAAGGAAACTAGAGGTATTCTCTTTCTTTCCTAGAGAACTTTCTTATTTATACTATTTGGCTTATTTTTTTTAAGCTGAAACAATAGGAGACAATGTAGATTTTACTCTGTCATCTCCCCACTCCCCAAAACAAAAACAAAACACTTGAAAGAGAGCCAAAGAAAAAAATCAACATGTCTAGGCCTGTTTCTTCATTTGCCCTGTCTCTAGATGTGTTTATTTTTGCTTTTCTGCTAAACAATGGTTATGGGAAAATGGAACCCCAGGTCTTCTGGAAGGAGATGGAGATGACTTGCTGATCAGCATTCTGAAGAGTCATTACAGAATGGACTAAACCACTGCCCAACAAGACAAGAAAAATCAGCTGGTATATCTGGGCGTGGGCAGCAGTTTCATAACAGTGCAATCAGATAATCTTATGAAATGCTTCATAGACATGTTTGCTTCAAAACAGTCTGTTCTGCCTTGTTAAAGTTTCCAACTATTATATTTAAGGGCTAAATATCAAAGATATTTGTAGGTCCAAGTTTCCTGTGAAAAGAGCCCTAAAATCCCTCCTTCAAAAGATCCACATCATGAAAAATACTCTAAGCAAAGTTGAGTTGAGGAATCTCCCTCCCCATTTTTCTCCTTCTCCCTCTCTTTCTCTCTGTCTCTGTCTCTCTTTCTCTCTCTCTGTCTGTCTCTCTGTCTCTGTCTCTCTTTCTCTCTCTGTCTCTGTCTGTCTCTCTGTCTGTCTCTCTCTTTCTCTCTTTGTCTCTGTCTCTGTCTCTGTCTCGCTCTCTTTCTCTCTTTGTCTCTGTCTCTCTGTCTGTCTCTCTCTCTCTTTTTCGGTCTGTCTCTGTCTGTCTCAGTCTCTCCTTCCTTCCTTCATCTCTTTCTTTCATGATCTCCTTCACTTTTCCTTTCCTATCCTTTCATTTTTTCTTTTCCCCATCCCACATTTGCTTCCTCCTTCCTTTCCTCTTCCTTTCTATCTTTTTTCTTCCTTCTTTCCATCCTTTTTCCTTCTTTCTTTCTTTTGTTCTTTTCTTTCTTCTTCCCCTTCACCTCTATTCCCTCCTTCCTTTCATTCCCTTTAGTCTTCCTTCCTTTCTTATCTCCTTTCCTTTTCTCCTTTCCCCTTCCTTTCTTTTTTATTTTTTTTCTTTTTCCTCTCCCACCTTTGCTTCCCTTTTTTCTTTCTTTCTTCTTTCCTTTCTTTCTCTCCTCCTTTATTTTCCTTCTTCCCTCCTTTTTCCTTCTTTCTTTCTTTTATTCTTTATTTTCTTCCCTGCTTCTTCCTTTCCCTTTCTCTTCCTTACCTTCTTTTTCCTTCCTTCCTTTTTTTGTTCTTTGTTCTTTTTTCTTCCTTCCTTCCTTCCTCTCTTCCTTCCCTCCTTTCTTCCCTCTTTCTTTTTCTTTCTTCCTCCTTCATTCCCTACAACTTTTTTCTCTCTTTTTCTTCTTTTTTCTCTCCTTTCTTTTTTCTCTCCTTTCTTCTTTTCTTCCTTCCTTCCTTCCTTCCTTCCTTCCTTCCTTCCTTTCTTTCTTTGTTTCTTTGTTTCTTTCTTCGTTTCTTCGTTTCTTCATTTCTTTCTTTCTTTCTTTCTTTCTTTCTTTCTTTCTTTCTTTCTTTCTGCTATTGCCAGCTCTTCACACTGCCTCCCTTCAGGCACCATGGCTAGACATCACAAGGTGTGTTCAAAGAATTATAATTACTCTAATTTGACTACAGCTAAGTACAAGTGGAGGGGAGTAACATCAAATAAGTTTGAGCACAGATTATGCAGAATCATGAATTTGGGGATAAATTTAGATTTCATTCTAGGTTCACTCTGAAGGGATCAATGAATGTTTTTTGAGTAAAGAATAGTTATAATCAGATCTCTATATTAGGAAAAATGAACTTCTAGTTATGATGTATATCATTGAATTGGAAAGGGAGAGGGAATAATAATAAGAGTCTGAGGGCAGGGAGAATATCTAGATTATTGCAGTTGTGTGGGAGAAAATGAATAGGGGCCTGAAGTAGGATTAAAACAAAGGACTATATTTTCAAGGTATATTTAATGGGATTTTATGAATGATGACTGTGGGTTTGTGTGTTTGTGTGTCCATGTATTTGTACCTATAAGAGTAGGGAGAAAGATGAATAGATATTGACTTAGATTTCAATTCTTGATAATGTGGGAAGTATCATGCCATTTATTCCAATATACAAGAGCAATCTATCTTATAATATAAATGTTTAACTTATCCTTTGTGGGGATCTAAGGGTAGAGAAGAGAAATAGTTTTTATCTAGCATTCTTCAAACTCTTTTGGCTTTGGAGTTGACACTGATGACATAGAATAGGCCAGATTTTAAATTGAAGGGGCTAGAGAAAATAGGATACTATCATAATAAGGAGAAAATGTGAAAAATTATAGAATCCTGGTATAACAAGGACCATTTTGTGAAGCAAGTTCAGAATTGCCCTTCCTAATTTCAAATAACCACATGGAACTTTTAGGTCTTGCTTCTGGTAATGACATAATGCAGAATGGAAGGAATTTATGAATAATATGGAGTCTTAAGTGATTTCCTTGGTCTTTCCTTATCCTATTACTGTTGAAGGACAGACAAGGTACTACATCAGTTGATAGAAAAATGACTTTGGGTTCCTGATCTCATTTCAATATTTCAGATAGCATTATGCAATGCTAAAACTTCCAATGAAGGGAAGTGTTGAATCTCTTATGTAATCTCACCTATATGGAAACTAATTCAAGAGAACTGATGGATGGTTCCTTTAGTCCCTGAATACATTTTCCTATTTTGTTATTGATATTGGGCAAATGAGTATCCATCCAAAATTGATATATTTAGGACTAGAGATCATTTTGTAAGAGAGATCTAGCAGTTCCAAGGTCTATTAAGTTGGAACTTAATGATGACAAGGCAGGTAATTACTCCAGTGCTTCTGGTGAAGACATCCAAAAAAAAAGAGGATTAACCCAAATCTGAATTGACAGTTGTCAGGACAATGAAGAACTGAGGCAAATAAAATGCCTAATTATCAGACCTGTAAACTGCTTTATATTCTGATGAGGTTTAAGAAACAAACTTCAAGCAAATTGTAATAGTAGTTATTAATTGTTACTGAATTCTATTTTTAAGCTAATCTCATATTCTGTCTTTTTTGTTTAGCTTTTCTTTTGAGTGTAGGAATACATTATTTGTTTCATTTCATATTCATACAGTATATCAAGTAAATTTTTATCTCTTCTTTTTTGGGGAAGACTAAGTTTTGAACCACAACATAAAATATTCAAAAACCATCCTCAAGGTTTTGTACTGGGGTTAATGAGCTAAAAAAGGTTTTTAAAAAAGGAAGCATAATTTCTTTCATTAATAGCCAGGTTCTTTAGACCTGATGCTAGTCCAAATTGCATGCCTGGATTAAAAAATAGGGAGAGGGTTTAATAAAGCAGCCTTTATAGTTCTAACAATAATTCCTAAAGGTTAAATTACAAAAAATGCATTTGGCTCATAGGCAATAAACTAGCTTCCCCATTCCCTATACCTCCATGAATTGAGGTTGGCAAGTCTTGTGAATATCATTATGCAATACAACAAATGGATTGGGTCTAAGTTTGAGGGATAATAAAGAAAAGTCAAGAAATCAAGGTGTATATATATATATAAAAGAAAAATCTATACAAAAGAGGTAAGATAAAATCCTAGGCATAAAATAAGACTGGTAAATAAGACTGGAATACCCATTCATTACTCATCATCCAACTCTTCCTTGTTCTCCCTGTATGACAGACCCATCTTCTTTTATGATCACACATTTCCTTTATTAAACATTTTTTTGGTATAAGTTATTAATGGAGATACATTGCAGTTAGTTTTGATCCACAATATGTTTCTTAATTTGTTCATTATTCATCCTGTAATTTTAATTTGATATGGATTCTGGACTTCTATGATTGACAGTCATACAACATCCAAAGAAGAACCTTGATATTATGAGATAGTTTCCTCTACTTCTCCCACTTTTGTGATAAATATAGATATCAACTGGAATATGGGATACTGAATGTATTTTATTCATTCATCTTAATAAAATATTCTGAAATATAACTAAAGGGAGTCACATCTTCTGTCCCCTCAAAATGAAAATCCAAGAATTAAAGTTAGGTTAGTTATAATTGGAAGTCTGCTCATTATGTTTAATCAAATGGTTTAATCAGTTCCTTATTCCAGTTTCTATAGTTTCTGATTAGTACCTATAGACAATATCCTTGAATAAAAGTTACACTTTCCTTTGGTGCTTTTATAACTACAGGGTAATCTTCCTTCTCGTGAAAATAGGCTTAAGAGATTTATTTCTAAATGATTTCATTTGTAGTAAGGCCTTCCCAATTTTCATTAGTTCTGTGCTTTAATCAAGCAATATGAACTATCTTTATAGTGATGCTTCCCCCCTAAGGTTACAAAATTCTATAATTTAATAAGCATCATGATAAAAGTTTTTTGTTCCTTTTCAAAAGAGTCATTCTTTCTTTGAATGTAGAAAATATTTATTTTATATCCTTGCAAGAATGGGGCCTGGATTAGTAGACACACATTTGAAACTCTAAAGGCAGTACATTGTTTCCTAGCCTGAAGCCCAAGACACCTTCCCTGATTCCCCATTAATTGGATGTTACTGAAGTTAAGGTATGGAATCTCCATCCCTCATTACATAGCCAGTCTTGCCCCCAAGGAGCTTACATTCTAGTAGAGAGAAGATAACATTGGAGGGCAAGGGACAAAGAACAAAAGATTCTTTTCAAATCCTAGGCCTCCACTACTTTTTACAAAAATCACTCTTTGCCCCCAAGGAGCTTGATAATTCTTTGATGTTCTTGTGGGTTTTAGTTTTCTAATTTAAATTTCATTTCTCCAATTTAATTTTCATAACTATGGACACTAAATAAATGCCCGTCCATTTCTCACAATTTCCCCCTTTTTTCTTTTTTTAAAAATAAGTTGTTTTCCACATCCTCAAAAAAAGTCATTTTTAAAGAATATTCTTATTTAGATTTAAAAAAATATTGCAGATAATAATTTATCTGAATTTTCTCTATTCCACTTTGGTTATTCACAACTAACATTCCATGTAGCATGTACATGAACTTAGTTTTTTCTTTTTTTTTAAATTTATTTTTTATTTGCAAAACATATGTATGGGTAACTCTTCAACATTAACCCTTACAAAGCTTTCTGTTACAAATTCCCCTCCCCACTCTCCACCCCTCCCCTAGATGGCAGGATATCCACTACATGTTAATTATGTTAACATACTAGACAAATGGAATGTATGTATACATATTTCCACACTTATCATTGTTGTGCAAGAAAAATCGTATCTACAAGAAAAAAAATCAGAGAAAGGAAACACACTACAAGCAAACATCAATCGAGAACATGAAAATGTTATGTTGTGGTCCACATTTCACATCCCTCTCTCTGGGTATATATGGTTTTCTTCACTGAATAATTGGAAGTGGTTTGAAATGAACTTAGTTTTTTCTTTTCTTTTCTGTTCTTTTGAACTTAGTTTTTTCAAGGCCATGTTGGGAAAGCAGTTTTGGTAGGTCTCAGGAAACTGCAAAATTTGGAAATGGTATTAATTGTCTATCTGCCTGTCATACAAGGGGCAGCTTATGGAAGCTTGGAGAGATTAATCATGTGAGTGAATAGTTGATAACAGGTTCAGTGGAAGAAGTCTGGAATTCAAACAGGAATGTTTTCCTTCATATCTCATCTATGTATGAACTCAGGGTAGATACTTCAGTTGGAGTGATGTAATATGAAACTCTAAAACTTTTGGTTTTGGAGTCTGCCTCAGGAAACTCATATAGCCAACCTGTCTGATTCTGCATAGACTATTTCTTAGATATATGATCTGGTCAGTTATAATCAAATTTTGGGGACTACCCTCAATTCATCTGGAGATTACTGCCTAGCCTTACCCTTGAGCCATAGAATTAGCATATCTATGGTAGAAGCTGGATAAAATATCTCCTTTGCTTCTGTTTTTTTTTTAAATAAAGCTTTTTATTTTCAAAACATGCATGGATAATTTGATAAAATTGATGCTTGCAAAGCCTTGTGTTTCAGATTTTCTCTTCCTTTCCCCCCCTCCTTCCCCTAGATGGCAAGCAATTCAATATATGTTAAATATATTAAAATATATGTTAAATCCAATATGTATAAACATATTTATACAATTCTCTTGCTGCACAAGAGAAATCAGATCAAAAAAAGAAAGAAAGTAAATGAGTAAGAAAACAAAATGCAAAAGAACAACAACAAAAAGAGTGAGAATTTATTGTGATCCACATTCAGTTCCTACAGTCCTCTCCCTAAGTGTATATGGCTTTCTTTATCACAAGATCATTGGAATTGGCATGAATCATCTCATTGTTGGAGAGTCACATCCATCAGAATTGATCGTTATCTAATATTGATGTTGTCATGTATAATGATTTCCTGGTTCTGCTCATTTCACTTAATATCAGTTCATGCAAGTCTCTCCAGGCCTCTCTGAAATCATCCTGCTGGCCGTTTCTTACAGAACAATAATATTCCATGACATTCATATACCATAATTTATTCAGCCATTTTCCAATTGATGGGCATCCTTTCAGTTTCCAGTTTCTAGCCACTACAAAAAGGGCTGCCACAAACATTCTTGCACATGTGGGGCCCTTTCCTTCCTTTAAGATATCTTTGGGATACAAGCCCAATAGAAACACTGCTGGGTCAAAGGGTATGCACAGTTTGATAACTTTTTGAGCTTAGTTCCAAATTGCTCTCCAGAATGGTTGGATCCGTTCACAGTTCCACCAAGAATTAATCAGTGTCCCGGTTTTCCCACATCCCCTCCAACATTCGTCATTATCTTTTCCTGTCATTTTAGCCAATCTGACAGGTATGGAGTGGTACCTCAGAGTTGTCTTAATTTGCATTTCTCTGATCAATAGTGATTTGGACCACCTTTTCATATGACTACAAATAGTATCAATTTCTTCATCTGAAAATTGTCTGTTCATATCCTTTGACCATTTATCAATTGGAGAATGACTTGAATTCTTAAAAATTTGAGTCAATTCTCTATGCATTTTAGAAATAAGGCCTTCATCAGAACCCTTAAATGTAAAAATGATTTCCCAATTTATTGCTTCCCTTCTGATCTTGTCTGCATTAGTTTTGTTTGTACAAAACCTTTTTAATTTAATATAATCAATTATCTATTTGGTGTTCAACAATGTACTCCAATTCTTCTTTGGACACAAATTTCTTCCTTCTCCATAGATATGAGAGGTAAACTATCCTACGTTCTTCGAATTAGTGTATAATATCACTCTTTATGTCTAAATCATGAACCCATTCAGATCTTTTCTTGGTATGTGATATTAGATGTCGGTCAAGCCCTAATTTCTTCCATACTATTTTCCAGTTTTCCAACCAGTTTTTGTCAAATAGTGTGTTCTTATCCCCAAAGCTGGGATCTTTGAGTTTGTCAAACTCTAGTTTGCTAAAGTTATTGCCCATTTTGTCCTGTGATCCTAACTTATTCCACTGATCAATTACTCTATTTCTTAGCCAGGACCAAATGGTTTTGATGATCTCTGTTTTATAATACTTTTAGGTCTGGCACAGCTAGGCTACCTTCATTAGCATTTTTTTTCATTAATTCCTTTGAAATTCTTGACCTTTTGTTCTTCCAAATGAACTTTGTTGCTATTTTTTCTAGATATGTAAAATAATTTCTTGGGAGTTTGATTAGTATGGCACTAAATAAGTAGATTAATTTAGGTAGCATTGTTATTTTTATTATATTCACTCAGCCTACCTACGTTGCTTCTGTTTTTTTTTTTACTAGATTCCCTTAGAATTAGTCCGCTTTTAAATGGGATTACCATTACTTTCAATAAATTTGGATTAGAAGATGGGCTTAAGCCTGAGAATTCTTTTGAGACACCTTGCAACACTGGTCTAGGACCCCAACTTTTGGGGGTACCCTCTTTGCAACCTAAACAAGGGATGAGACTAAAACCGATAACTTTTATTTTTGCTGAGGCAATTGAGGTTAAGTGACTTGCCCAGGGTCACACAGCTAGGGAGTGTTAAATGTCTGAGATTAGATTTGAACTCAGGTCCTCCTGACTTCAGGGCTGGTGCTCTATCCACTGCACCACC
This sequence comes from Myrmecobius fasciatus, assembly GCA_023553655.1. Taxonomy (NCBI): domain Eukaryota; kingdom Metazoa; phylum Chordata; class Mammalia; order Dasyuromorphia; family Myrmecobiidae; genus Myrmecobius; species Myrmecobius fasciatus. Next base: position 35,496 of record JAJPUD010009478.1, read on the forward strand.
TAGCTGTCCCTAAACCAAGATAACTTTCAGCTTTAAATCTATGATATTGGGATGATTTTTTTTTTTAAAAATCCAAATCAATTTTTGAAGACCTTTTTAAATGAAGTTGTAAGAAATGGCATTCTCTCTGATCAATCAACCAGCAAGCATTCATTAAATACATTTTATGTGTCTATTCTTAAAAGTTAGAGAAACAAAAATAAAAATGAAACAATTCTAACCTTTATAGAGTTTATAGTACTATATATTCATTCCTAATAATTCTGCATATACTTACATATGTAAATGTTGTCCTTTGGACAAAGTGTAAACTCTATAAAGGTAAGAATTGTTTCATTTTTATTTTTTGATTTTTCTTTTCAGTAGGAAGGAGGAACACTTGTTTGAGAAAAACCAGAAAAGGCTTCTCACAGTGCTTAATGGAGTTTTGAAGGGAAGTATGTCTTTTCAAGAGGCAAAAGTCAGGAAGGAAGTTATTTTAGGCATGGAAGGGAACCAATAGAAAAGTATGGAGAAAGGAAATGATATATCATCTGTGACAAACAGCTAATAGGTCAATTGGCTAAATAATAAAGTTTAAGAGAAATAATTAGACTGGAAAGGCAGTTTGGGGTCAGGTTGTGAAGATCTTTCAAGGTCAAATAAAAGATTCTATTTATTACTAGAAGTAATAGGGAGCCATCAGTTTACTGAATAAGAACATGACAGAATCATATCTGATATTTAGGAAAATGACTGGTAAAATCATAGGTATTTGGACTCTTAGGATACTATAGCTGTGCAATTATAGATAATACTTGCAGGAATATAAATTATGGCCCATTTGTCAAATGTGTTTTGGAAATCTGAGTTATCCCACTAAAATCAGACTTAAGGCAGGTAAATTACTGTGACTAATACTTCAAAAGATCTGATGTAGGTTTCAACCTCTCCACCCCTTAGTAGATTATCTTCATGAGTTGCTATGGACAAAAATAAAAGTAAGAACCCATCTTTTTGTGTACAATCTTATCATAATGATTCTCTCAACACTTACCTAGACATATCCTCAAATGACAGTTATAGTGGCCATTGCCAGGCTTGTAGTAACTCTTATGGTCTATGTTTTGGGGAAACAGACTTTTAGAATCCAAAATTTTAACAGCAAGGAATTACAGTAAGATGATGTGAGGGCAAAAGTACTCAAGTGAAATATTAGTTTAACTTGTGTTGAAGTTTTGTACCTCTTTTCCTTCTCCTTGGTAACATGCTTCTTTTCCCCTTGCCTTAGATTCAGCTTTGTTCAAGGGACCCCTTTATGATAAAAGAACTTTATTATAGTTAATGTGGAAGATGAGACAAGAGTAATGGACTTAGAATCAGAAGATTTTGTTTTATCTTCTGTCTTTGCCATATTTCCTACTCTGGCATTAATTTTCTCATTTTTAAAACGAAATAATCTTAGTTTGATAAATTAGTACTACTAAGCATGAAGCAAAAAGAGGAGTTCACGATAGCCTTTTTTTTTTTCTATTTTTGCTAATAGGATATTTAAGTGCTTATTTTAAATATGTCATTTATTACTACAAAATTTCTGTGAATCATAAAATTTATAGTGTTAGTTTTTATTTAAAATAGAATTATGAATTTTGTTCTTTTGATCTTAGTTACAAGAAAGAAGCAGAAGAGTTACAATTTAGGGATGCAATAATTGGGTGATATCATTTTAACCTCATAGAATCATACTTTTGAAACTTAAAAGATATCAACATTAATGTAATTTAACTTTTCTTTTGAGCAACATGAAAATCACACATGTAGAACAGACAGAGTCAGTTGACAAAGCATTTATTAAGTGCCTGCTATGTGTCAGGCAGTATGCAAAGAAAGACAAAAAGACAGCCTTTGCTCTTAAGGAGAAAGTTTAGAGTTTAATGACAATAGATATTATGAAATTAAATACTAAATTATGTGGTATAGACAATAAATGATGTCAGAGGAATATAATTCAGGAAGGGATCATGCAGTAAGTGGCCCTTAATCCAGATTTCCTAAGGTTGCTGAATAAGTGAATTAAAAATAAAAAGGCTCAGAAGCTGACATTCTGACATTAGGCACAACTCCTACCTTCTAAAATTAGATATATTCCATATTTACTGGTTGGAATTTAAAAATGCTAAAATATTTTTGCTTTGTTCCTCATGATTTTTGAAAGATATGTAGTAATTGTTTCCTAAAGTAAGAATTCATCTTTGCCATTCTTCTGTTTAGTGATGGACTGATTGCAATATACTTAATTATAAACATCAATTATCTTAATTCTATAGGTATTTCTGGATTCTTTTTTAATGGGCAGCTCTTTTGGTAGCTGCTTAACTATCAGTACATGAGTAGGATGGTTTTGCTGAAATAATTGAGTAACTCTATACATCATGGGAAAGTCCCTTGTAATTTATAGGAACATATAAAAATACAAATTCCTCTATTCTGAATGCTTTAAAGGCATTTAAATTCTTTCACAAGCTGGTTCAAACCTATCTCCCCAGAGAGTTCCCACATTACTCCTTCATTTTTAACATAATGCTACAATCTTGTTTATCTTTAATTTATACGAGATTTCAACGTGGAGAGGTGAGTCTTAGCAATGCAGTAACCCACCTCCATGCTTGAAATGCATGCCATTCTCACTCCACTGATGAGAATCCTTAGCTTCCTTTAAAGCTGAGTTCAAATTTGAACTCCAATCAGAGGCATTTTATGATTCCTTAATTTTGAAAATTTGCAAATGCAAATTATTTTGCATTTCTTTTTTATCTATTTTGTAAATATCTATTTTTATCACTTATGTTTTTTTCTCTTGCAAAATGCAAACTCCTCAAGAAGAATTTAAGACAGTGTGGAATTGGAGGGAGAGAAAGAAAAAACACTGGCTTTCAAAAGAGGGGACATGGATTCAATTTCTGACATTACTAATTTCTCTTTGAATGGGGCATCTCATATCTCTGGGTCTTACTTTCCAAATATTTTTTCAAGTCAAAATATATTTTAAGCAATTCCAGGAAACCATCAATTGCTATGCTTCAGAATATTATGTTGTTTCTAGTGTAATCTAACAAATGTAAGCGAATCATGAGCAATAAAGACAGTAAGCATGATTCAGAACAATTAAGGACAGATCTAATAGATGATAGGTCCCAACAAACATCTGAGTCATAGGCTTCAAACAACAGAGAGAATGCATGTGAGAGCTAATAAACTTTGTTTCAAAGGAATTTGGAAAGGAAAGGTAGCTTTTACCTATGTTCTAAAATATCTATCCAAAGAAAAACCTACTTGCTCATTTCAGTGAATTATAAAATGTCAAGCAATTCCAATATAAAAACCAACAAAACTTCTCTAACAATAATGCTACTAAAGCCTCTTTCTTACATAGGACAAAAAAAGTTGGCATTGGAGTATGATGAGATAATTGTCAATTTGTCAATAGCAACATAACATATCAAGTTTATATGTGAAGGTATGGTAGGTAATTTGGGTTCAAGACCTATTTTGGGATCCTAAAAAAGTCGCCTAATCTCTCAGTGTTGTCCCAGCAAGTTTTTTTCTTTTTCTTTTTTCTTTTTATTAAAAGCTTTTTATTTACAGAACATAATGAGTAATTTTTCTACATTGAACTTTGCAAAACTTTTTTTTGTTTGTTCCAAGCTTTTCCCCTCCTTCCCCCCACCCCTCACCCCTAGATGACAGGTAATCTAATACATGCTAAATATGATAAATTATATGACAAATCCAATATATGTATACATATCTATACAGTTATCTTACTGAGCAAGAAACATCAGATCTAGAAGAGAGAGAGAGAGAGAAAAAAAAAACCAAAAAACCAAAAAACCAACCTAAGAAGGAAAACAAAATGCAAGGAAATATTCACAGAAAGTGTTAAAATGTTAAAAAAGTGTTGTGGTTCACACTCAGTTCCCTCAGGCCTCTCTCTGGTTGTATATGACTATCTTCATTGCGGAACTGGTTTGAAACACCTCATTGTTGAAGAGAACCATGTTCATCAGAATTGATCATCGTATAGTCTTGTTGCTGTGTATAATGTTCTCCTGGTTCTGCTGATTTCACTCAGCATCAATTCATCCAGCAACTTTCTAAGACTGTAAATTGGAAAGCAGTTATTATTAATCCTGTATTGGTTGAAGCAATTCTTCCTTAGGAGCTCCCTCCATTAAAATCACAGGTTTGGTTTTAAAATAACATCAATTTCTATAGTAAATGATTAATAAATAGCTATTGAATTCAATTTATGATGATATTGGTAAAGGATATTTTAAAGTTTATCTTGGCATGCTTTATGGAAAGCAAAAGCAAATTAATGGTGGATAAAAAACATTTGAAGGAATTGTTAACTTACAAAAGAAAAAGAAAATTTTGTCAATTGCTCTAACTTACTCATATGCTAAATATTCTGTGAATAGATTGTTAGACAGGTCATTATTGTACTTATCTAAGTCCCTGAAAATACTGCCCAGAAAAGATGTGACAAGCAAGATTTTAAACAAGTACTAAAATAAAAAAAGATTTGAAGAATGATTAGCTCACAGTGGTACTTTGATGGGTTAATTCCACCATTCATATTGATAGGAAGGAAACATAGTATGATTGAAAGATTTGGGAATTAAATGATGTTGTTTTTAGTTATGTTTGCCTATTTTTCACACCATGAACAATAGCACATCAAGCCCTTTTATTTTCCACCATCTCCCTAAGTCTGTCCAACCTCATGTCCATTGTTTCCATAACAATATCTACCCATCTCATCTTCTGTTGTCCCCTTTCATCTCCAGTCTTTTCCATCATCAGGTTCTTTCCAATGAATCCTTTCCTCTCATTATATAAACAAAGGATTTAAGCTTCGGTTTTAATATATATTCTTCCAGTAAATAATATAAATTAATATTTTCTAAATATTTACTGATTTGATTTTCTTGATATCCATGGGTCTCTCAAAATTTTTAGTTTTTGTCAAATCAATTTTTTAATTTGCTTTGATTTTGTCTTATTTTATTTTGTTTGTTTTATTTTGTCGTCCCTTCTCCACCCCCTTGCCCCCAGCACTACAATTTGAAAATATCTATTCTGTTGTTCTCAGCTTTCCTTATACTCCAACTTATACAACCATACATTGCTATTGGGAAAACAAAAAAAAATAGTTTTACTATACAGATCTTTGTTGGAAAGGTGATATATTTGCTTTTTAGTATGCTATCCAGATTTGCCATAGTTTTCCCTCCAAGGAGCAAATATCTTTTAATTTCATAGCTGTACTCAGTGTCTATGATTAGCCCTGAGCCAAAGAATATACAATTGTATAGTGCTTCCTTTTCTTCTCCCTATATTTGCCAGGAAATGATAAGATCAGTTGCCAAGATATTATTATTATTTTTTAACATCAAGCTTCAAGCCAGCTTTTTTCTCACTTCATTCACTGCCCAACAAGAGACTTCTTATTTCTTCTCTAGTTTCTGCCATTAGATTGATATCATCTACATATTTGAGATTATTGATATTTCTCCCAGAAATCTTAATTCTAATTTTTGATTCATCAAAATTTTAAATATGTACTAGCATTTTAAATATGTACTCAGCATATAAGTTAAATAAATAAAGTGACAATGATACAGCCTTGTCATACTCTTTTCCAATTTGAAACCAATAAATTGTTCCATGTTTGGTTCTAACTTGGTCCACATACAGGCTCCTCAGGAGACAAGAAAAATGTTTTGGTAATTCTTTGTCTTTGAGGACTTGCTCCATTTTATTGTGATTTCCTCAGTCAAAGGCTTTAGTATACTCAATGAATCAGAAATGTTTTCTTTTTTTGTTTGTTTTTGTTTTTTTCTGAAACTCCCTTGCTTTCTCTGTAATCCAAAGAATGTTGGCAATTTGGTTTCTAGTTCCTCTACCTCTTCAAAAAACCAGCCTGCTCTTCTGGTAATGCTCAGCTAATTATGATCTAGATTCAGATCCCACCTTTGACACACAATTGTGTGAGCTTGGACAAGTCAATTAACCTTACTTGTCCTTACTAATAAAATAAGGCAGTTGGATTATACCTATTCCATTTATCCCCCATGACTTCAGTAAATAATTCAACCTGTGCTGTCCTCCCTCAGTCTCTTCAACTTTATTTGAACCTGATGACCCTGAAGGTCCAATCTATTATTGTTTAAGGTAATCTTATTATTGTTTAAAGCAAGACCTCTCTTGATGGAATATTTAAAATCACAGAATCAAGGTATATAAAAACTGAAAGAAACATTGCCTACCTTTGTAGGAGATATTCTCCATAACTTAATGTAACAAAACTGTATTTGTGAAAACATTTTAAGGCTTTTTTATTTTGCATTAGTTAAGTTCAAACTACTTCAATTAGTCCATATCAAGGTCATTTTCTTGTACTATTTATTGGAATCCATAAAGCACAAGAATTGAAACTTATCTGGGGAAATGCCACTGGAACCTACTACTAGCAAGCTTAAATCTTGTAAATACTTATAATGTTCTAAATGGAACCACAGAGTCATATATCCTTATAAACTTCTCTGTCCATGTTCTTACTCACTTTTCCCCCCACCCACTCATCCTTATACCTAATAAGTTCTTCCATTTAAGGAACATAATTTGTAAATTGTATTCTATATATTAACTAAAATTAAAATCCTTAGACTATAAGATAAATCAGGGGAAGCCATCTTGACCTTACTGCCAAGAACTTTTGATTCTATGAAATGTAAACTTTAGATAAGCTCCAGGAATTCATAGGAAATACAGTAGAACACCAAATAGTGCTAATAATTTTGAGATAATATAAACATATTAATGAACTAACCTTAAAATATTGCTGATAATTTTGAAATGATGTGGATATATTAATAAAGTGACCACAAAGTAGTATAGATATGAATTAGTCTGTCCCCCAACAAAACTCTGTAAAAATGAGACTCTAAACTCATATCCCCCTGAAGTCTTTTCCATCTTTATTTATATTCATCCCAATTCTAATCCACGATTGTATTCTCTTCCCATGCTACTGTCTTTCTCCACAGGAATGGCTTCCTGTCCCAGTTTTTAATGCCATTTTCCTCTGTACTTTCTATGTTGTTTCCCTTGTAACCTCTGTGCCTTATTCAAGAATGATTAAAGCAGTACTTCTTGCTGTCATCCAGTCTTTCCAATCAATGACAAAAAGAACCGGGTATGCTTGTTACATTTAATATTTCATTGATTAATTAACAATTCATCTTCAAACATAATATTTGAATACAATGTCTCCCCTCCCCATCTCTCTTTTCACTTCTTGGTAGAGAACAGTAATCAAATAGTCACTAGCATTATTTCTGGAAAAGTCTAGTTAATAATAATAACAAAATCAATAAAGTACAATAATAAAGATCATTAATAAATTGTTTAATATCCAAAACTCTTTAGTTATTGAAACTTATTGATCCATAGCTTTACTCACCATCCTATGACTTCTCACATCAGAAAACCATTCCCTAGCTTCTGTTCCATTCCATGTTTGTCCCTAAGTTTCTTTTTTTTTTTTATTAAAGCTTTTTATTTGTATAACATGTATATGGGTAGTTTCCCAACATTGATCTTTACAAAGCTTTCCATTACAAATTTTACCCCCAGTCCCCTCCCCTCCCCTAGATGGCAGGAAGTCCTTTACATGTTAATAATGTTGAAATGCTTGAGAAGTTATGCAAGAAAAATCCTATCTACAAGAAAAAAAAAGAATCAGAGAAAGGCAACACAATGCAAGCAAATGTCAATAGAGATCATGAAAATGTTATGTTGTGGTCCATATTTCATATCCCTCTCTCTGGGTGTATATGGTTTTCTTCAGTGAACAACTGGAACTGGTTTGAGACAATTCTTTATTGCAGAGAGCCATGTCCATCAGAATTGATCATCATGTAATACTGTTGTTGCTGTGCATGATGATCTCCTGGTTCTGCTCGTTTCACTCAGCATCAGTTCATGCAAGTCTCTCCAGGCCTCTCTGAAATCATCCTGCTGGTCGTTTCTTACAGAGCAATAATATTCCATAACATTCATATACCATAATTTATTCAGCCACTCTCCAATTGATGGGCATCCCTTCAGTTTCCAGTTTCTAGCCACTACAAAAAGGGCTGCCACAAACATTCTTGCACATGTGGGTCCCTTTCCCTCCTCTAAGATCTCTTTGGGATATAGGCCCAGTAGAAACACTGCTGGGTCAAAGGGTATGCACAGTTTGACAACTTTTTGAGCATAGCTTCAAATTGCTCTCCAGAATGGTTGGATCCGTTCACAGTTCCACCAACAATGTATTAGTGTCCCAGTTTTCCCACATCCCCTCCAACATTCATCGTTATCTTTTTCCTGTAATTTTAGCCAATCTGACAGGGGTGTAGTGGTACCTCAGAGTTGTCTTAATTTGCATTTCTCTGATCAATAGTGATTTGGAGCAACTTTTCATATGACTAGAGATGGTTTTAATTTCATCATCTGAAAATTATCTGTTCATATCCCTTGACCACTTATCTATTGAAGAGTGGCTTGAATTCTTATATATATGAGACAATTCTCTATATATTTTAGAAATGAGGCCTTTATCAGAACCATTGAATGTAAAGATGATTTCCCAATTTGATGCTTCCCTCCTAATCTTGTCTGCATTTGTTTTGTTTGTACAGAAATTTTTTAACTTAATATAATCAAAATTATCCATCTGGTGTTCAATTTTGAGTTCCAGGTCTTCTTTGGACATAAATTTATTCCATCTCCACAGGTCTGAGAGAACTATATTACGTTCCTCTAACTTGCTTACAAAGTCCCTCTTTATATCTAGATCATGAACCCATTTAGATCTTATCTTGGTATGTGGTGTTAGGTATGGGTCAAGCCCTAATTTCTTCCACACTAGTTTCCAATTTTCCCAGCAGTTTTTGCCAAATAGTGAGTATTTATCCCAAAATCTGGGGTCTTTGGGTTTATCGAATACTAGATTGTTAAGGTTATTGCCTAGATTGTCCTGATATCCTATCCTGTGCCACTGATCGACTGCTCTATTTCTTAGCCAATACCAAATGGTTTTGATGACCGCTGCTTTATAATATAGTTTTAGATCTGGTACAGCAAGGCCACCTTCATCTGCCTTTTTTTTTCATTAATCCCCTTGAGATCCTTGACCTTTTGTTCTTCCAAATGAACTTTGCTACTATTTTTTCTAGATCTGTAAAATAATTTCTTGGGAGTTTGATTGGTATGGCACTAAATAAGTAGATTAGTTTGGGTAGTATTGTCATTTTTATTATGTTTGCTCTGCCTACCCATGAGCACTTAATATTTTTCCAATTGATTAGGTCTGATTTTATTTGTGTGGAAAGTGTTTTGTAATTTAGTTCGTATAGTTTCTGACTTTTCCTTGGCAGATAGATTCCCAAATATTTTATCCTATCATCTGCTATTTGGAATGGAATTTCTTTTTGCATCTCTTGCTGCTGAACTTTGTTGGTAATATATAAAAATGCTGATGATTTATGTGGATTAATTTTGAATCCTGCCACTTTGCTAAAGTTGTGAATTGTTTCTAGTAGCTTTTTAGTTGAGTCTCTAGGGTTCTCTAAGTATACCATCATGTCATCTGCAAAGAGTGATAATTTGGTTTCTTCATTACCTACTCTGATTCCTTTTATCTCTTTTTCTTCTCTTATTGCTAAAGCTAACAAGTCTAATACAATATTGAGTAGTAATGGTGACAGTGGGCAGCCTTGTTTCACTCCTGATCTTATTGGGAATGGTTCTAGTTTGTCTCCATTACATATGATGCTTGCTGATGGTTTTAAATAGATGCTACCGATCATTTTAAGGAAAAGCCCATTTATTCCTATACTCTCCAGTGTTTTTAACAGGAAAGGGTGTTGGATTTTATCAAAGGCTTTTTCTGCATCTATTGAGATAATCATATGGTTTTTGTTAGTTTGGTTATTAATATAATTAATTATGCTGATAGTTTTCTTAATATTGAACCAGCCCTGCATCCCTGGTATAAATCCTACTTGGTCATAGTATACTATCCTGGGGATGACTTTCTGTAATCTCATTGCTAATATCTTATTTAAAATTTTTGCATCAATATTTATTAGGGAAATTGGTCTATAGTTTTCTTTCTCTGTTTTCACCCTACTTGGTTTAGCTATCAGCACCATATTGGTCTCATAGAAGGATTCTGGCAGTATACCTCCTGTCCCTATTTTCTCAAATAGTTTGTGTAGTATTGGAATTAATTGTTCTTTGAATGTTTGGTAGAATTCACATGTAAATCCATCTGGCCCTGGAGATTTTTTCTTAGGGAGTTGGTTAATAGCTTGTTCTATTTCTTTTTCTAATATGGGGCTGTTTAAATAATTTATATCCTCTTCTGTTAACCTGGGCAGTCTATATTTTTGTAGATATTCCTCCATTTCATTTAGATTATCAAACTTACTGGCATAAAGTTGGGCAAAGTAACTGCTAATTATTGCTTTAATTTCTTCTTCATTGGAGGAAAGTTCTCCCTTACCATTCTTGAGACTAACAATTTGATTTTCCTCTTTCCTTTTTCTTATCAAATTAACTAAGGGCTTATCTATTTTGTTGGTTTTTTCATAGAACCAACTCTTAGTTTTATTTATTAACTCAATAGTTTTCTTATTTTCAATTTTATTAATTTCTCCTTTTACTTTTAGAATTTCCAATTTGGTATTTAATTGAGGGTTTTTAATTTGTTCTTTTTCTAGTTTTTTAATAATAAGCCCAATTCATTGATCTTTTCTTTTTCTATTTTATGCAAGTAAGCATCTAGAGATATAAAATTGCCCCTTATAACCGCTTTAGCCATATCCCACAAATTTTGGTATGTTGTCTCCTTATTGTCATTCTCCTGGATGAAATTATTGATTGTGTCTGTGATTTGCTCTTTCACCCATTCATTCTTCAGGAGTAGATTATTTAATTTCCAATTAACTTTTCTCCTGGCCTTATATTGCATGTGATTTTTATTGCATCATGATCTGAAAAAGATGCATTTACTATTTCTGCCTTTCTGCATTTGATTTTGAGGTTTTTATGCCCTAACACATGGTCAATTTTTCTATAGGTTCCATGGACTGCTGAGAAAAAAGTAAACTCCTTACTGTCTCCATTCAACTTTCTCCATAGATCTATCATACCTAACTTTTCTAACAATTGGTTTATCTCCCTAGTTTTTTTCTTGTTTATTTTGTGGTTTGATTTATCTAGTTCTGAGAGAGCAAGGTTGAGATCCCCCACTAGTATCGTTTGACTGTCTATTTCTTCTTGCATCTCTCTTAATTTCTCCCCTAGGAATTTGTGTGCTATTGCACTTGGTGCATATATATTTAGTATAGATATTGCTACATTATCTATGGTACCCTCTAATAAAATATAGTTTCCTTTCTTATCTTTTTTGATTAGATCTATCTTGGCTTTTACTTGATCTGAGATAAGGATTGCTACCCCTGCTTTTTTTTGTTCACCTGAAGCATAATAGTTCCTGCTCCAGCCTTTTACCTTCATCCTATATGTGTCACTATGTTTTAGATGTGTTTCTTGTAGACAACATATTGTGGGATTCTGGTTTTTAATCCAGTCTGATATCTGCTTCTGCTTTATGGGAGAGTTCATCCCATTCACATTCACATTCACAGATAGAATAACTAATTCTTTATTTCCTGCCATCTTATTTACCCAAGTTATGTTTTTCCCTTTCCTTTCCCCTTTCTCCCTTCCCCCCACCTCAGTACTCTGCTTTTGATGACCCTCTCCCCCAAACAATACTCCACCCTTTAGATCCCTTCCCCCTGTTTTTACTCCTTTCCCCTGATTCTTCTATTTTCCTTTCTATTAGTTTATCCCTTTCTTTTCCTCCTTTCCCTCCTCCTTCCCTCTAGCAACAGACAAGTTTCTATGTGAAATCAAGTGTCTGATATACACTTTTAGAGCCCAACCTGATGAGAGTAAGATTTACACAATGCTCAACTCCCTCCCCTCTTTCTCTCAATTATATTAGGTTTTCTTTGCCTCTTCAAGAGATTTTACCTTGTTTTTACCTCCTTATTTTTTTTAGATATTTTACCACTTTTTCCCTCTTTTCCCCAGTATGACAACCTTTCCCCCTCTAGTTCTCTTTTTCATATTATCAAAGTAATATCTAGTAATTATACCCCCAAACTTTAAGCATCCCCCTAGTAGAAATAAAGTTCTCAAGAGTCCTTTCCTTTTTACCTTTTTATGCATCTCTTGAGTTCTGTGCTTGGATGTCGAATTTCTTGTTCAGATCTGGTGTTTTCATTAGAAATAGGTGAAATTCACCTATATCATTGAATTACCATCTTCTTCCCTGGAGGATAATGCTCATTCTAGCTGGATAGGATATTCTTGGCTGTAATCCAAGTTCCTTTACCCTTCGGAATATCTGGTTCCAGGCCCTTTGATCCTTCAATGTGGAGGCTGACAGATCGTGTGTGATTCTAATTATTGATCCTCAATATTTGAATTGTTTCTTTCTGGATGCTAGCAGAATCTTTTCCTTGGTGCTATAGTCCTGAAATTTAGCCACGATATTCCTTGGGGTTTTAATTTTGGGGTCTCTTTCAGGAGGTGATCGGTGAATTCTTTCAATGGTGATTTTGCCCTTTGATTCTACAATCTCAGGGCAGTTTTCTTTCAGGATTTCCTGGAAAATAGTGTTTAGATTCTTTTTTTTCATCATGGCTTTCAGGAAGTCCAATAATCCTTAGATTGTCTCTCCTAGATCTATTTTCCAAGTCAGTTGTTTTTCCTAGGAGATATTTCATATTTTCTTCTAATTTTTCATTTTTTTGTTTTTGTTTGACTGATTCTTGAAGTCTTATTGAGTCATTCACTTGCATTTGTTCAATTCTTATTTTTAAAGTGTTGTTTTCTTCAGTTACCTCTTTAAGCTCTATTTGTAACTGGCCAATTGAATTTTTTTTGTTCATTGCACTCTTTTTCCACTTCACTAATTTTATTTTTCAATAAATTGGTGTCTTTTTCATATCTCTTTTGCAGGGCATCATATCCTTCTTGCAAGATACTGTACCCTTCTTGCACTAATTTCAATTTATTTTCCCATTTATCCTCCAGTTCTTTTATTAGGTTCTTTAAGCAATCTTCCAGAAAGGCCTTTTGAAACTGGGACCAGTGATGGTCCTTGCTGATTCCCTCTGGAGTTATGTCTAAAGGAACCTCTGGCTCTGGGGTCTTCTCCTCTTTCTCTTTGTAAAAGCTGTCTATGGTGAGAGCTCTCTTTTGCCTCTTCATTTTTTTTTTTTTTAGACAGCGTAAATATCTCTTTAAGGTAGGGGGAAAAAAATGGCGGCTGCCAGCTGAAGATTTTGCCCTGAGGCGCTTCGGCGAATTAATTTAAGGTGCTGGGCCAGTGGGGGCTAGGACTAAGTCCGAATTACTCCTTAAACAAGGCAAGTTTGCCAGAACACCTGCCCCCAATCAGGGCAGAGTGTCCCGAGTGCCTCAGATAAACTCCAGGTGTTTGGAATTTGGAGTTTGGAGTTTTTTGCCAGTCTGAGCTGAGCTGAGCTGAGCTGAGAACCACCCTCACTTCCGGCCTCCACCAGAGTTCTCTGACACCGGAGTCCTCTGTTTATCCCTCTGTCTGAGTTAGACAAACCTGATGTGAAGTTTTTCAGAGATATCTGTAAGCAGTATCCAAATATTTCCTGATTCGTTGACTTGAAGATCAGTTCAGAGGCTTATTTTATTGTTGATTTGAGAGAAGTTCGGAGGAGGACACAGAGAGTCACCTTTTCACTCAGCCATCTTGGCTCCGCCCCAGGGCACCTCTGTCCCTAAGTTTCTTGAGGGCAAAAACTATTCCTTTTGTATTTGTCCCCAAGATTTAGCACAATGACTATCACATTATACATACTTATTAAATGATATTTTTATTCATTCATTCCCACATAGTCTCTTTCATTAAGACATATGGCCTCACAAACCAGGTCTTCCTGTTAATTTATTTTTAGCATTCCTGCATAAGTATCTATCTTTCACAAGCTTCCCTTCTTCTGGACCTTCTGGAGTGTCAGTTCCTCCCTAAAAATACTCCTTCCTCTTGGAAGTCTTCCTTTTACACTTATTTTATGTCTTAAAATTAACTGCAATGTAAGTTTTCCTTGAAATCAATATATCTTTAGCTGTTCTCTCTAATTTTGGATTTTTCTATTTCCCCCTATATCTCTTAGTTTTTGTAGGGCTTGTAGACATAATTGGTACCATTTTTGCTTGCTAATGACATTTCCAGATGCCACCAATGTCATAATCACTCAATACTTTCTCCTTTGGGACTCAATCTATCCCCTTATAATCTTTACCACTGTCATCGTTCAGCCATTTGAACATTCTTCTGACTCTCTGGGATTTGTTAGGGGTTTTGCTTTCTTGTCCAACACTTGAATCAGTTTTTCTTGCTACTTTCTTTGTCTTAATTCTGAGATATTTAAAAATTCAGGTTGAAGACCTAACACTTTTTCCTCAAAACTTTTTTAAAATTTGTTTATTTATTTAATATTTTCTCCAGTTACATTTAAAACATTTTTTACATTTGTTTTTTTTAAAAACTTTTGAGTTCCAAATTCTCTTCCTTATACCCATTCCCAACCCCCATTAAGAAACCATATGCAATGAGCTGATGCTAATTGAAGTGAGTAGAACCAGGAGAACATTGTGCACAGCAGTAACAATATCATGTGAGGATCAACTGTGATACATTTGGCTCTTTTCAGTGAGGTGATTCAGACAATTTCCAATAGACTTATGATGGAGAAAACCATCTGCATTTAGAAAGAGAAACATGGGGACTGAATGTGGATCACAACATAGTATTTTCATCTTTTTGGTTGTTGTTTGCTTCTTTTTGTTGTTTTTTCCCCTCTCTTTTCCCCTTTTTGATCTAATTTTTCTTGTGCAGCATGACATGTGGAAATATGTTTAGACCTGTATTGGACTGCTTGCTGCCTAGGTGAGGGGATGAGAGGGAGAAAAATTTGGAATACAAAGTTTTGCAAGGGTGAATGTCAAAAACTATCTTTGCATGTATTTGGGGGAAAAATCTTTTATTAAAAATTTTGACAAATTTTAAAGTAAAATTATTAACTTAGAAAAAATTATAAAAAAGAAATCCCATGTGAAGTTATGCAAAACATTTCCATAAAAGTCATGTTGTGAAAGAAAGCATAGATATCCCACCATAATAAAGGAAAAATAAAGTTAAAGAAAAAGGAGAGAATGCTGTTTGAGCTTCAAGAATAAAAAAAAAAATTAGTTTTACAATTACTATTCCTAACTGTATTTTCCCTTATATATTCTATTCTCTCTCCTTTCACCCTGTCTCCCTTCAAAAGTGTTTTGTTACTGACCACTCCCTATCTCAATATACCTGATCTTTTTATCACCCTCCCTTCTTTCTGTATCCCTCCTCTTTTCCTTCAGGGCAATACAGATTTCTATACCCATATTGAGTGTGCAATCTATTTCTTCTTTGATCAAATTCTTATGAGAGTAAGGTTCACTCACTCCCCATCTCCTCCTTCTCCTCTACTCCAGTGTAAAAACTTTTTCTTCCCTCTTTTTATGGGAGAAAATTTACACCATTTCACTTCTCCCTTTCTCTCCCTTTCTCCCAGTACATTCCTCTCTCACTCTTTAATTTCATAATTTTTTTTTAAAAAAGATATCATATTAAACTCACACCTTGCCTTCTGTTTATATATACTCCTTCAAACTGCCATAATAATGAGAAAGGGTCGTCCTCCTATGTAGGAATGTAAGCAAATAAACCTTATTAAGTCCCTTGTGATAACCTTTCCTGATTACCTTCTTATGGTTCTCCTGCATTTGAAAGTCAAATTTTCCATTCACCTCTGATCTTTTCATCATAAATGCCTGAAAAATGCTCTATTTCATTGAATATCCACGTTTTCCCTGAAGGATTACACTCTGTTTTGTTGAGTTGGTGAATCTTGATTGTAATTGTAGCTCTTTTGCTCCCATGAGCAATCCTGATCTCAAGCCCTCTAGCCTTTTAAGGTAGAAGGTGCTAAATCTTGTGTTATCCTGATCATGATTCCACTATATTTGAATCGTTTCTCTCTGGAATCTTGCAATATTTTCTCCTTGACCTGAGAGTTCTGGAATTTGGCTATAATATCCCTGGGAGTTTTCACTTTAGGATCTCTTTTAAAAGGTGATAATGGATTTTTTTCAATTTCTATTTTACCTTTTGGTTCTAGAATATCAGGCCAGTTTTCCTTGATAATTTCTTGAAAGATGATGTCCAGACTTTTTTTTTTAAATCATGACTTTCAGGTAGACCAGTAATTTTTAAATTATCTCTCCTGGATCTATTTTCCAGGTCAGTTATTTTTTTCCAATGAAATATTTCACATTTTTTATTTTTTTCTTTTTTGGTTTGCTTTATTGTATCTTGATTTCTCATAAAGTCTTTAGCTTCCATTTATTCAATTCTAATTTTTAAGGAATTATTTTCCTCTTTGAGATTTTGTACCTCCTTTCTTAACTGAACAATTTTGCTTTTTAAGGCATTCTTCTCATTAGCTTTTTGTATTTCCTTTTGAACCAATCTCAATTTGTTCCCCAATTTTTCCTCTATTTCTCTTATTTGATTTTCAAAGTCTCATTTGAGAAATCTGGAAACTACCAGTATAGCCACTGATTCAAAAGTCCCTAGACTGGTTCCTCCTTTACTAGTGTGTACCTGTATGCTTTTTGAAGACAAAATTTATGACCTCCATCTGCACTCAACTTCAGCTTCCCACAAAGGTAGATATATATCTAATGCCTTGTCACTCTTAAAACTGCTCCACTTCCAAGAAACTAACTCCGAAATTTCCCTCTTGACTTCCAGCTCATGTAATTTCACATCGCCTACTGCTTTATTCCTCCAGTTTTATCATAACCTTTGATCTATCAGCTATTACCAATTGTCTCAAGCTATAAGTTTGTTCTGACCTACTTTTGTCTCTACTCATATCAGTTTATCCTTTTCTTCTTGATCTCTTTTATTTTCTGCTTTTTCTACTTTTGAAATTTCAATTTGAGCCAATGGCTCTTACAAAAATATGTAATATATATTAGTTGGATCCTTACTGGGTAAAATGACCCTTTACTCTCTTTTCACACTTATCAAACTTCCCTCAACTGCTGTAATTTTGTGGATAAAACTTTATTTCCCTCTTCTTCCTTCTGCTTTTTAAATTCTTGTTTTTTGAAGAAACAATGACCTTCCTCTGCTAAAACTAAAATATCTCTTGATTTTATTCCTACTTCCCACTTATGATACTTCCAGAAAACAACAAAACATTTACTTTTTCTTTTCAATCACAACTCTTTGTGACATTTGACAATTATCAACTCTCTCAATCTTTATCCTTATTGGCATGATTAGGGTTTATCACAATGCTTTGAAAACAAATGGCTAATAAACTTATGTTTAAGTGATCATCATTAATACATATTTATTGATGTTATTACTTCATTAACTTCTGAAGATATGGATCATCCCATGTCCAAAATCCATTAATCTGTGGGCTAACATAAGCTAAATTTGATCCTTGGGGCTAGCTTAAGAGGGTTAATTCTTTTCTTGGACTTGTCCCCTTTTCCAGCATCAAATTTTTAGGACATCTAAACAAAGCTTGAATCTGCAGCCCCAGTTTTAAGCAACTGAGTCTTTAGTTCCCTCATAGATATTCAGTGTACAATATGAACAATTTGTATGAGATAGCTTTGTTTTTTTTTCCGCACATACCCTCCTTAGAAAATGCATAAAAAAAAATTTCATAGAATCACGTAAAATTTTTTTTTCAGTCATTACAATTGTGTCTGACTCTTCATTACCTCATTTGGGGATTTCTTGGCAGATACTGATGTGATTTGCCATTTTCTTTTCTGGCTCATTTTTACAAATAAGTAGATTGAGGAAAACTGGGGTAAGTGACTTGCTCAGAGTCACACAGATAGTAAATTGTCTGAGGCTAGATTTGAACTTGGGTCTGCCTGACTCCAATCCTGGTGCTTCATCTACCATGTCATTCAAGGAAAAAAAAAAACATAAAACAATAACCACACTAAATGAGACTACTCTTGAAATATAAAGGCAATTTGCTGAACCACTGTATGAAGATTTCCCACATTTCTTTGATTTCAGCTCTTCCAGCATAACAATGTCATGAAGGGCTAACAAAGTCTCCATATCCTGGCCCCTAATGCTAAAAAAAGAGAGCCATCTCAAAGCTTATTCTGATAGACAAAGAGTGGTCTAGCATTAGTCCATCCTCCTGAACCACAACCTTTCATTAGGAGTTTGCCTCAGTCTCTGAGGTCCAAATAGTAAGGTGTTAGACTTGCATTTATATCAATGAATTAATGGCAGTTAGGTGGCTTTATGGATAGAGAGAAGTCAGGAAGATTTCTGGTTAAATCCAGTCTCACACTTAATTTCTGTGTGATGCTGGGCAAGTCACTTTACCTCTATCTTTGAGAGAGCTCAATGGATAGAACATTGGGCCTGGAGTCAGGAAAACTGAAGAGTTCAAATCTGACCTTAGAGACTCACTAACTATATGACTCTGGCATCATGTAGCTTGCTTTAATTCACTGGAAAAGGAAATAGCAAATTTTTTCAATATCTTTGCAAAGAAAACTCCATGGGAAATCATGAAGAGTCAAACAAGATTGTAGGACTGAACAACAGCTACATCAATGGGAGGGGCCCATCTGTCAAAAGTTCATGGCCTGTAATCTCATCAAACTATTCAATCAGAAAATTCCCCTGATAGTTCTGTGACAAAGATATAAAAAGTTTCACAGCCTGCATAGCAGGATTCTGCTGCAGGCATATTTTTATTTTTAATTTATTTTTATTTTTTTATTATTAAAACTTTTTTATTTGCAAAACATATGTATGGGTAATTCTTCAACATTAACCCTTACAAAGCTTTCTGTTACAAATTTTCCCCCCCTACTCTTCACCCCTCCCCTAGATGGCAGGAAATCCACTAAATGTTAATTATGTTAAAATACTTGACAAATCAAATATATGTATACATATTTCCACACATCATTGTTGTGCAAGAAAAATCATATCTACAAGAAAAATAATCAGAGAAAGGAAACACAATGCAAGCAAACATCAATCGAGAGCATGAAAATGTTATGTTGTGGGCCACATTTCATATCCCTCTCTCTGGGTGTATATGGCTTTCTTTACTGAACAATTGGAACTGGTTTGAAGCATTTCGTTGTTGAAGAGAGCTATGTCCATCAGAATTGATCATTGCTGTTGCTGTCTATAATGATCTCCTGGTTCTGCTCATTTTGTTCAGCATCAGTCCATGCAAGTCTCTCCAGACCTCTCTGAAATCATCCTGCTGGTCGTTTCTTATAAAACAATAATATTCCATAACATTCATATATCATAATTTGTTCAGCCATTCTCCAATTGATGGGCATCCTTTCAGTTTCCAGTTTCTAGCCACTACAAAAAGGGCTGCCACAAACATTCTTGCACATGCAAATATTTAAGATTTCTTTGGGATATAAGCCGAATAGAAACACTGCTGGGTCAAATGGTATGCACAGTTTGATAACTTTTTGAGCATAACTCCAAATTTCTCTCCAGAATAGTTGGATCCATTCACAGTCACCAACAATGTATCAGTGTCCCAGCTTTCCCACGTCCCCTCCAACATTCGTCATTTTCTTTTCCTGTCATTTTAGCCAATTTCACAGGTGTGTAGTGGTACCTCAGAGTTGTCTTAATTTGCATTTCTCTGATCAATAGTGATTTAGAGCACCTTTTCATATGACTAGAAATAGTTTTAATTTCATCATCTGAAAATTGTTCATATTCTTTGACCATTTATCGATTGGAGAATGGCTTGAATTCTTATAAATATGAGACAATTCTCTATATATTTTAGAAATGAGGCCTTTATCAGAACCCTTAAATGTAAAGATGATTTACCAGTTTATTGCTTCCCTCCTAAAGTTGACTGCATTGGGGTTTTTTGTACAAAAACTTTTTAACTTAATATAGTCAAAGTTATCTATCTGGTTTTCAATTAAGAGTTCCAGTTCTTTGGACATAAATTTATTCCATCTCCACAGGACTGAGAGGAAAACTATACTAGTTCTATCTTGGTATATGGTGTTAGGTGTGGGTCAAGCCCTAATTTCTTCCACACTAGTTTCCAATTTTCCCAGCAGTTTTTGTCAAATAGTGAGTACTTATCCCAAAACCTGGGGTCTTTGGGTTTATCAAACACCAAATTGCTATTGTTATTGCCTACTTTTTCTGTGATTCTATCCTATGCCACTGATCAACTACTCTATTTCTTAGCCAGTACCAAATAGTTTTGATGACCACTGCTTTATAATATAGTTTTAGATCTGGTACAGCAAGGCCACCTTCATTAGCCTTTTTTTTCATTAATTCCCTTGAAATTCTTGACCTTTTGTTCTTCCAAATGAATTTTGCTACTATTTTTTCTAGATCTGTAAAATACTTTCTTGGGAGTTTGATTGGTATGGCACTAAATAAATAAATTAGGTTGGGTAGTATTGTCATTTTTATTATATTTGCTCAGCCTACTCATGAGCACTTGATATTTTTCCAATTGACTTTATTTGTGTGTAAAGTGTTTTGTGGTTTAGTTCATATAGTTCCTGACTTTTCCTTGGCAGATAGATTCCCAAGTATTTTATGCTATCAGCAGTTATTGTGAATGGAATTTCTTTTTGTATCTCTTGCTGCTGAAGTTTGTTGGTAATATATAAAAATGCTGCTGATTTATGTGGATTTATTTTGTATCCTGCAACTTTGCTAAAGTTGTGAACTGTTTCTAGTAATTTTTCAGTCAAGTCTCTAGGGTTCTCTAAGTATACCAACATGTCATCTGCAAAGAGTGATAATTTGGTTTCCTCATTGCCTACTCTAATTCCTTTAATCTCTTTTTCTTCTCTTACTGCCAAAGCTAACATTTCTAATACAATATTAAACAATAATGGTGACAGTGGGCAGCCTTGTTTCACTCCTGATCTTACTGCGAATGATTCTAGTTTGTCTTTATTACATATGATGCTTGCTGATGGTTTTACGTAGATACTACTAATCATTTTAAGGAAAAGCCCATTTATTCCTATACTCTCTAGTGTTTTTAATAGGAATGGATGTTGGATTTTATCAAAAGCATTTTCTGCATCTATTGAGATAATCATATGGTTTTTGTTAGTTTGGTTATTAATATAATTGATTATGCTGATAGTTTTCCTAATATTGAACTAGCCCTGCATTCCTGGTATAAATCCTACTTGGTCATAGTGTATTATCCTGGGGCTGACTTTCTGTAATCTCATTGCTAATATCTTATTTAAATTTTTTGCATCAATATTCATTAGGGAAATTGGTCTATAGTTTTCTTTCTCTGTTTTCTCCCTACTTGGTTTAGCTATCAGCACCATATCTGTATCATAGAAGGAATTTGGTAGTACACCTTCTTTCCCTATTTTTTTGAAATAGTTTATATAGTATTGGAATTAATTGTTCTTTGAATGTTTGGTAGAATTCACATGTAAATCCATCTGGCCCTGGAGATTTTTTCTTAGGGAGTTGATTAATAGCTTGTTCTATTTCTTTTTCTAAACTGGGGCTATTTAAATTCTTTATTTCCTCTTCTGTTAACCTGGGCAATCTATATTTTTGTAGATATTCCTCCATTTCATTTAGATTATCAAATTTATTGGCATAAAACTGGGCAAAATAACTCCTAATTATTTTTCTAATTTCCTCTTCATTGGAGGAAAGTTCTCCCTTATCATTTTTGAGACTAACAATTTGATTTTCTTCTTTCCTTTTTCTAATCAAATTAACTAAAGACTTATCTATTTTGTTGCTTTTTTCATAAAGCCAACTCTTAGTTTTATTTATTAATTCAATAGTTTTCTTATTTTCAATTTTATTAATCTCTCCTTTTATTTTCAGAATTTCCAATTTGGTATTTAATTGAGGGTTTTTAATTTGATCTTTTTCTACTTTTTTAATTGTAAGCCCAATTCATTGATCTTCTCTTTCTCTATTTTATGCAAGTAAGCATCTAATGATATAAAACTACCCCTTATAACCGCTTTGGCCGTATCCCACAAATTTTGGTATGTGGTCTCATTTTTGTCAGTCTCCTGGATGAAATTATTGATTGTGTCTATGATTTGTTCTTTCACCCATTCATTCTTTAAAATTAGATTATTTAATTTCCATTTAACTTTTAGTCTATTTTCTCCTGGCCTTATATTACATGTGAGTTTTATTGCATCATGATCTGAGAAGGATGCATTTACTGTTTCTGCTTTTCTGCATTTGATTTTGAGATTTTTATGCCCTAATACATGATCAATTTTCGTATAAGTTCCATGAACCCCTGAGAAAAAAGTATACTCCCTTCTATCACCATTCAATTTCCTCCAGAGATCTATCATTCCTAACTTTTCTAACATTTTGTTTACCTCCCTAACTTCTTTCTTATTTATTTTGTGGTTTGATTTATCTAATTCTCAGAGAGCAAGGTTGAGATCTCCCACTAGTATAGTTTTGCTGTCTATTTCTCCTTGCATCTCTGTTAGTTTCTCCTCTAGGAATTTGGATGCTATACCACTTGGTACATATATGTTTAGTATTGATACCACTTCATTGTGTATGGTATCCTTTAGTAAAATATAGTTTCCGTCCTTATCTCTTTTAATTAGATATATTTTTGCTTTTACTTGATTTGAGATAAGGATTGCTTCCCCTGCTTTTTTTTTTGTTCACCTGAAGCATAAAAGATTCTGCTCCAGCCCTTTACCTTCACTCTGTATGTATCTCTATGCTTTAGATGTGTTTCTTGTAAACAACATATTGTAGGATTCTGGCTTTTAATCCAATCTGCTATCTGCTTCCATTTTATGGGAGAGTTCATCCTATTTACATTCACATTCACAGTTAAAATAACTAATTCTGTATTTCCTGTCATCTTATTTACCCAAAGTTATGTTTTTCTTTTTTCCTTTCCCATTTCTCCCTTTTTCCCTCACCTGTATTTTACTTTTGATGACCACCTCCCCCAAACAG
The DNA here is from genome assembly GCA_023553655.1 of Myrmecobius fasciatus. Classification (NCBI taxonomy): domain Eukaryota; kingdom Metazoa; phylum Chordata; class Mammalia; order Dasyuromorphia; family Myrmecobiidae; genus Myrmecobius; species Myrmecobius fasciatus. The sequence continues at coordinate 58,756 of JAJPUD010009478.1, forward strand.
TCCTCCTCCCATTAGAGCCCCTCTCCCTTTTTTACACCTTTCCCCTAATTCTTCTATTTTCCCTTCTATTAGTCTATTTCTTTCTTTTCCTCCTTTCCCTCCTACTTCCCTATAAGGAGGGACAAGTCTTTTTTTTTGAAGCCAAATGTGTCTGATATACTCTTTTAGAGCTCAATCTAATGAGAGTAAGATTTACACAATGCTCATCGCCCTCCCTTCTTTCCCTCAATTATATTAGATTTTCTGTCTCTTCATGAGATTTTACCTTATTTTACCTCCTTTTTTTTAACTTTATTTTACCTCCTTTTCCCCTTTTTCCAGTATGAAGGCCCTTCCACCTCTAATTTCTTTTCCATTATTATCAAAGTAAAATCAAGTTATACTCCCATTCTTTAAGGATACCCATATTAGAAATATAGTTCTCAAGAGTTCTTTCCTTTTTATCTTTTTATGCTTCTCTTGAGTTCTGTGTTTGGAGGTCAAATTTTTTATTCAGATCTGGTCTTCTCATTAAAAATAGGTGAAATTCTCCTGTATCATTGAATGACCATCTTTTTCCCTGGAAGATAATGCTCATTCTAGCTGGATAACTTATTCTTGGCTGTAATCTAAGTTCTTTTGCCTTCCGGAATATCTGATTCCAGGCCCTTCAATCCTTTAATGTGGAAGCTGACAGATCTCATGTGATTCTAATTACAGTTCCTTGGTATTTGAATTGTTTCTTTCTAGTTGCTTGCAATATCTTTTCCTTGGTGCAATAGTCCTGAAATTTGGCCACAATATTCCTTGGGGTTTTAATTTTGGGGTCTCTTTCAGAAGGTGATCGGTGAATTCTTTCAATGGCGATTTTACCTTCTGATTCTAAAACATCAGGGCAATTTTCTTTCATGATTTCCTGGAAAATAGCATCTAGGTTCTTTTTTTCATTGTTGCTTTCAGGGAATCCAATAATCCTTAGATTGTCTCTCCTAGTCTGTTTTCCAAGTCAGTTGTTTTTCCTAGGAGATATTTCATATTTTCTTCTATTTTTTAATTTTTTTTTGTTTTTGTTTGACTGATTCTTGAAGTCTTATTGAGTCATTCACTTCTATTTGTTCAATTTTAATTTTTAAAGTATTATTTCCTTCAGTTACTTTTTTTAACTCCTTTTGTAACTGGCCAGTTGAATTTTTTGGTTCATTGCATTCTTTTTCCATTTTGCCAATTTTATTTTTCAAGGAATTGTTGTTTTTTTCCAATTCACCAATTTTGTTTTTCAGTGAATTATCTTTTTCTAATTCACCATTTTTATTTTTCAGTGAATTGTTATCTTTTTCCAATTCACCATTTTTTGTTTTCCAGTGAGTTGGTGACTTTTTCCATATCACCATTTTAGTTTTTCAGTGAGTTTGTGTCTTTTTCCATTTCACCAATTTTGTTTTTCAGTGAATTGTTGTCTTTTTCCATTTCACCAACTTTGTTTTCTAGTGAGTTGGTGACTTTTTCCATATCACCAACTTTGTTTTTCAGTGAGTTGGTGAGTTTTTCCATATCACCAATTTTGTTTTTCAGTGAATTGTTGTCTTTTTCCATTTCACCATTTTTATTTTCCAGTGAATTGGTGATTTTTTCCATTTTATCAATTTTGTTTTCCAGTGAGTTGGTGTCTTTTTTATATCTCTGTTGCAGGGCATTATATCCTTCTTGCACTGATCTCAATTCATTGACCCATTTTTCTTCTAACTCGCTTTTGAGATTCTTTATGCAAACTTCCAGGAAAGCCTTGTGAAATGGGGACCAGCTCATGTCCACCTTTGTGGCTTCCTCTGGGGTTGCTTTCCCTTTAGGAACCTCAGGATCTGGGGTCAGCTCTTCTTTCTCTCCATAAAAGCTGTCTAGGGTCAGAGATCTCTTCTGCTTCTTACTCATTTTTTTTTAGAGGTTGAGGTCTGATTCAAACAGGGGTTTCAATTTGCCCTGGGGCAGTTCGCATAGTTGACTTCCGGTGTGGGACTGGTTGGACTAGGTCCGCGCTCTCAGCTGCTCTCAATCCACCCTTTACCAAAGGCAGATCTGCCAAAGCATCTGCCCGCAAGCAGAGCAAAGTGGCCCAAGCACCTCCAAGGGACTTCCTGAGTGCCTAGATTCCCTCACACTATGTCCCAGCTCCGGTCTTCCACCCAGGCTGTGCGCTGAGGCCTGAGTGTGGCAAGCGGCCAGATCCCCTTCCTGTCTGAAACAGACCTGCTCCGGAGTTCTTTCAAGGTAATTTTTGATAGAAGTGTGTTGTACTCCAAGTGTTTGATGGAGCCCTCACTCCACAACCACTTCAGAGGCTTAATTTGTTCTGATTCTGAGGGAAGATCAGAGGAGCTCACAGAGAATGATGTCTGCAGTTCACCATCTTGGCTCCATCCCCCTGCAGACATATTTTTAAAAATATGTTTTTAAAGTCTGGAATGTGATTTCATTGGTATTTGCAAACTCCTAGTGTCAAAACTCTTTATTTCAATGAAACATAGTGGTTATAATTTTAGTATACTGAGAAATGAATTGTCTATGACATGTTTTAGGCTTAGGATTTTAAATGTCTTCCTAAGTTCACTTCCTGAGTCTACTAGCAAAAATATTGGATATTATAATTGCATATAGGCTCATAGAATAATTTATTTCACATTGGAGGGAATTTTATAAGAATTTAAGCCATTCTCCAATCGATAAATGGTCAAAGGATATAAACAGACAATTTTCAGATGATGAAATTGAAACTATTTCTAGTCATATGAAAAGGTGCTCCAAATCACTATTGATCAGAGAAATGCAAATCAAGACAACCCTGAGGTACCACTACACACCTGTCAGACTGGCTAAAATGACAGGAAAAGATAATGATGAATGTTGGAGGGGATGTGGGAAAACTGGGACACTGATATAACTCTCTGAAAGGGTGCCTATAGAGATTAAATTATTCATATGAAGTCAAACAATTACTATAGTTTGAGGTAAAATTTGAACCCAGATATTCCTTAATTTAAGATCCACCTTGCATGGAGATTAAAAAAAAAGCAGCAATAATAAATGTATATATCTATGTCCAAATTCCTGAGACTTTTATTTCAAAATCAAGTACTATTTTTAAAACAAAATTTAGTTTCCTATATGATTATCATTAACATTATTGCTATAAAACATTTGTATCTCTAAAAATTACACAAAAATTGCCCATGAAATATAATAGTGGTGCCTATTAATTACAGTGCCCAGAAAGCATTTGAAATTGCAATTAGACAGAATATTTCCTCCATCTCCATTCCAATAGACATCACCATAATCTAGATGGTCATTTCTACAGTATGGGATGATTGAAACATTACCTTAACTAATCTTCCTGTTTTCATACCTTATCTACTCCATTCATGTCACCCAGATAATAGCTCTTAGACTAATATTCATTTTTAAATTTTGTTGTCATCACCTAATATCTGAATAAAAACCTAAAGTGACTTTGGTTTTCCTATTATGTCCATTTTAATTTCTAAAGTAATATTCAAGACTTCTCTTCCATCATCTAATAGCTTATCTCCCTACCCCTGTACTGCTCTAACTTTAACTCTTATTACTTTCCACCATGTCATCTCTACTGCAATCAAGATAATCAGCTCTTAAGTGGTTTAATAATTGCTGCTTCCATGTTTATGCAGATTTCATTACAACTATTTAAAGTATTTCTCTGTGCTCCTCCCTGCCAACTCACATCAATCACTTTCATGAGCAAATTTAAAATACATCAAAGAAGTCTCATTTAGACTCCTTATGTGCCAAATAATAATTATAATAAAAATATTAATGATAATAGTGATATGAACTGAAATTTTGTGAAATCTTTGTGTAAAGGACTAAGTTTATAAATATGGCTCTTACATAACACAAATGGGTGTGATTTGAAGTCTGGACCACCTTTGTGCAAAATAAAAGTTATGTTAGAACTTTTAGCATACTACCTAGAGATGTGTGTGTGTGTGTGTGTGTGTCTTGGGTCGGGGGGACACAATTAGGCAAGGTCTATGGCCATCATGACTGGCCAGTCCCTTCTTTAGGGATATTGAATGAGAATGATTAATCTATACTCAACTTAAAATATCTCTGATCTTTGGCTATGTAAAGTTTGGGACAAAATCTCATTTTCTGTTTTTAAGCAGAAGGTGGTCTTTAAGTTACATTTGCCAATGTAGCCTTTACCGATCATTGCTAATTTCACAAAAGAGCATCACAAACAAAAACTAGCAAGTGAGCCATTTATCCAAGCAAAACAGTAAGCAAAAAATTAGGAAAATTATACAGATCTAAATATTGCAAAAATTAGTGAATCAGTTCTACAGTTTGGAATGAGATGAAATCTCACTTTAAACCAATAAAGAATGATCTCATTGGAGTGATATATCTCAGCAACCTCTAGAATTATAAGCTTTGCATGTAAAAAAACATGACAGGCAAAGTTATTATATTTTTCTATGGCTTAGTGGGCTCTTGATGTATTTTAAATTTGCTCACGAAGGTGATTGATGTAAATTGTCAGGAGGAGCACAGAGGGATACTTTAAATAGTTGTAATGAAATCTGCATAAACATGGAAGCAGTAATTATTAAACCACTATAGCCTAGTGTCTCCAACACTTATAAAAGATATCCTGTCCATGTGTATATAAGTGAAAAGTATCTGGAATTCACTGAAACAAGTGCTTTTCTTAGAAACACAGCATCACACTCAGTACTATCAGTAAGGACTCATGATTCTATGTACACAACAGAAAGCTCAGGGCTGTCACTCAAATACTACCTCATGCTTAGATGGAAGCTGGGTTATATTTATTTATACTCATATAATTAAGTAAAAATTACTTTCAATCACTTACCATATACCAATCTCTGTTCAAGGCATTAAAAAAGAAAAACAAGAACAAAAAAAAGCAAAAATACAAAAAAGTTTCCTTGGATCAAGAAGTTTATACCCCATTAGCAGAGATGATGTTTTATATATATATATATATATATATATATATATATATATATATATATAT